>JANHGB010001417.1:0-11930 GCA_026283785.1 Coracopsis vasa | reverse complement strand
GGTAGCAGTAGTGGTTTTGTGTTATACCTTAGTTACTGGACTGTTCTTATCTCAACCCGTGGGAGTTACATTCTTTTCGATTATCCTCCCCATCCCTCCGGGAGCAGGGGTACAAAGTAGTGGGGGGAGGTGAGCTAACGGCTGTGTAGTTCTGGATTGCTGGCTGGACTTAAACCACGGCAATGTCACCTGAAAACCATATGCCTTTCTTGTTTTTCAGTCTGAAGGGTAAGTATACAAACACCCTTTCTCACATGCTGTTGCAGTATCCCCATAAGGCAAGCAACTAGCGGCAGTAACTTGCTCACCCAACTGCTAAGTTTCCTAATAATTAAAGGAGTTAAACACAGAAAGCAAGAAGAAGTTGATGTACTTCTCATTAAGAGAAGTGTGGTTTGCAGTTATTTCAACAACTGAGAAAGAGTTCAAAAATTATATATTTATTTTTAAAAATATTAAAAATGCTATCCAATGTATAGTTAAGAAATATTTCTGATGTCTTAGAAACATAACCTACATTGTAACTGTGGTAGGAGGTAGAGAGGGAAGTCGATCCTGTTTTTTATCCTCCAAATATTGATCCAAGGCTTGACTTCTCTATTTCTGACACAGAACTCAAGTTTGTATCTTATGTGTGTGTACAAACCTTGCGACTAGTTTTGTCCCAGAGATCTATTCCTTATCACAACAGGGTTAAATGTGGTGCAGTACTTTGCTTTAAATCATTTCAAATAACTTTCAGAAATAGCTGGTGAGCTTCTAGTCATCTCTGTATTTGGAGGTCTTATTTCAAAAGTGAACATAAAACAAGTTAGCAATGCAAGATAGAAATATATTATAAATAAATGATACTATACAAAAAATTAATCAGGTTTCTGAAGCCTCCATCCCAGACTGACTTGGGGTTTTAATATGTCACTGAAATTAACCTACAACTGAGGAAACCATGAGAAATAGATCAGCCCACTGAGTGTCGTGGCCTCACAAAAGCAGGATCATGTTATAAAAGGACTCTTTGCTACTAAATTACCAGGTTTACCACTAGAGAATGCAACAAAGACACAGATCCTTTGAAAATAAAAATGCCCTTTGTTACAGTCACAAAGAATGGACTAATTCCCGTCACTGTCTTTAATCTTTGGTCAGTGAAACATTCTTGCTCATAGTTACAAGATACCAGAATCATTTACCTTATGTTGTACTATAAGGCTATCAAAAAAGAAAGTAAAAACGCAAATGCTTTACTCTATTTTCCAAATCTATTGATAAAGCAAGCCACACAGCTACTTTCTCACCTAAAATCCCTATGTGTATTTTATCATTCAGATTAAATGGATTATCCCAAGCAAAACACAGACACAATATGAATTACAGTTTCCCTCCTGCAAAAGGGGAAAAAAAAAAAAAACAAACAAACAAAAAAAAAAGCTGCTTTGTGCTGCTCCTGTGAAGTAAAATAGTGATTGAGTCGGTGAATCCATCTCCTTTAGGATCCCTCTTCCCCAGAGACTGCATGGATGGTACACATCTACAGTGATAACTCCTATACTGCAAAACAATTCCCTTTTCTGGTGAGGATGGCACTACAGGGAGTATCCAGCTGATTATACACCCTTGGTTTTAGAACATGAGAACTCTCAAGGAGCAAGTGAGTCTTTGAAAGACAGCTAGACCCATTATCTGTGATTTAATAGCTGTGATACAAAAGATCTGCATTGCTTTTGAATGAGAAATTTACCCAGAAACATCATGGAATAGGAAAAACAAAATTAACTGTAAATACCGCAGGACCGGTTCTCCTGAATTCCGCTGAATTCCATAGCAATCTCATTCACAAAATGCAGACTTCAGATGCTATCCACTGGGGGCCAAGGCTATATAAAATGTGGTTCTGCACTTATCAACCAGCAGAGGGGGCACTACCCGCAAGGGACATTCAACTAGAGTAAAGTCAGTTCATCTGAACTTTTGGGTTTTAGGGACAACACTGAAAAAGTTATTAAAATAAGTTTTGAAAAGTAATTAGTTCCTACAACTAGTGGTGTCTTCTCTGTATAAAATTCTGATAAGTGTACAACGTTATGTCAGTAGTTCTGCACTAACATACACTTTTTTCAACAGAAAAGGGGATTAGAGGTGAAGGATTCCCCAGTAAAGGAACAAACTTCATAATGTTGCGTTAAAAAGAGATAGGCATACACAGTCCTTTGTATGCACTAAAACCTTTGAAGAATTCTAATTTACTTTAAGTGATTTTTTTTTCAGGTGTTTCTACTTTAAAGATAAGAATTGTGATATAAGATGTTACTATAAGTTTTAAAATGAGCAGAAAGATGATGTCACTTGACAGGAAATAGTATGTAAACACTTCTGTCTCAGAATTAGTATTTCTAAAGCCTACTTTTTGTCATTATTGATTAAAAGTCAGTGACGCAACACCTATATGTTTTACTCCCCACAAAGATCGTGACCAGTGAGCATAGATGTAAAATGCTACACAAAAAGGGTAGTATTCTTATTACTTTTTTTTTTAATTTACTGTGCAAATGCTTACACATAAAGCAAATTAGCAAGGAGGAAAAAAAAACAAAACATATGTAGCCTACAGCAATGGCTAGGTATCACAACAGAAATCATATTTATTACTCTTACGTACAGCACTACAACAGCGTAGCCTCCCTACACCCACTGAGAACTGGTCCTTGTGTGGGTTATGCTGTCCTGTACTAACATAAAGAACAGGGTTTGTCTCACCTAACCTGAAATGCCAACAGCATGAGCTGTTCACGGCAGGCTGTGTATAATCCATGGCCAAACAGGCAGTTCTAGAGCACAATCCAACTGACTTATTTCAGACCTACAAATGAGGATAAAATAAATTCCACCCTAGAAAGGGGCCTAGAGTGATTAGATCAGATGTAGGAGTCTACATTTGGTAAATGAACCCCCCCCATGCTTTCCGCTCTGGAGAGCCTGTCGTCCCAACAGACTAGGCAGGCAAAGAGCAAAAGCTGAAGCCCTGGCAAACTATAGGAGTGCTCTTATGGCTCACTGCTCTATACACTGAACACACTGGTTTTGGGGGGATTTTGTGTCCGCAGTGTCTTTCTTACGTTTAATTAAGGGCTTTCAACTTCAATGAGTGAATTTGTCTCAAATCCAAAAGTTAAGAAAAAAAAAAAAGAAGAAGAAACCAGTATTATCTCTAAAAACTGACCTATGCTCTAAAGCTGTCTTCATGCTTCATCAAAGAGTCTCTGCCAAGAATTTTTGTCCAAGCTGGCTCATTTCCTGGTACAGCTGTAGAGAAAGATTACAAATATGGTCACAATTTGTACTGTCATTACCGCTCTACAACCAGTACATTAAGGTTGCAATTTACCTGCTATTGTGAGACTCAGAACATTTCAGCTACTATTTTAGCAAACTGCCTCAATCATGAAAGTGATGGAGTGGTAACAAATAAAAAAAGTCCGGGATTTGGAGATCCCGATGGTCATTTTATACTCAGACCGAATTGGAGCAGGATAGGCGGGGTTAGAGTGGGTGAAAGAATGATATCTATTCCTGTGATTGCAAAATATAAAAGTTGTATTCTATATTACAGGGGGTTTTTTGAGGATCAGAAGTTGCATTTGATGCTAATGTTGAGCTAATAGTTTTGCTGGTTAAATCTCACCGAGACATCCAGACATTCCTGGTTTTTAATAGGGATTCTCTGAAGGGAATAGAACAGCAGAGAGAATCTTCTGCAATTTGCTGACTGCTTCTTTTTTTTTTTTTTTTCCAGTTTTAGAACTTTATTTCATTTCAGTTAGTTTATTCCTCTCTAATGAGGCTATTTCAAAAGCAGTGTCTAACGTGTATTAGGAGAAGTAGGTGCTGTTGCTGTATGACTGTTTTTTTCTGATAATAGTAAGTAAAACAACATTCATCTGAGAGCAAAGCATAACACAGTTGCTTTTGGTACAATCTTCAGCAGTAAAATTTTTACTAGCATTTTTAAATATACTGAAAATATGTCTATTTGCATGTCTGTTTCATATGTAGTGCTTCTACATTCATCACTCTGAATATGCAGGAGGCAGAGGAGTTTTGGTTGAGTACTAAGAAAAGAGATCATGTTAGAGTTCTTGCTGACATGGCACATACCATACCGCAATCAAATTATTTTCTCAGGCTCCATGATTCTAATATTGCATTGAAACAGTACTCTAAAGCTGTACAGTGGCATAAAATAGGTTAATTAAATATCAAGTCTCTGCAAAAGCAGCTCATATGCTAAGATTCTGATTCACCAGGGAATTTTAACAGGTAGCTAACTTCAGGCACGCACTCTTTAATTTCAAACAGCATATTTGAAGTAATGCACTTTCTTAAGTACCCTAGTGAACTGGGACCTAAATGAATAAATTACTATTATACAACTGAATGTACCAAGGTTATTAAGCATTCTTATAGAATTGGTTTGGGTTTTGAAGAAAGCAAATATTCTGCTCTCCCTAGGATCAGTTTGGTGGAAGTTGCATCTACAGAGTACAAGTGGACTATTATAGCTCTTTTAAAAAATCTGGAATCAGAGGTTTGCTCTAAGGATAGCAAAATCCTTCCACCAAATTTCCATGAGGGAAATTAAATTCTCAATGAGCTATACTCTTGAGGTGGCATGAAGGATACCTTAGCTTTAATGTACAGCACAGTCATATCTGTATGCATATCAGACAGATTTAAATTTCCCATAAACAGTTACTTACATAAATTAGGGCAGTTACAGTTGAGACATACATCTACAGACACATACCACCAGGGCTTTCCTCAGACAAAAGCTCAGTACTAAGAAAGTTGCTTGGGCAATGCACCATGCACACAGATACAGTATACTTCTACAGTCAAATAGTTTTCATATAAGCTCTGTTGTTTGTGATACTAATTATCCCACTGTTAACATGAATTGTTTTGGCGCTGTTTTAGTATCAGAAAACCCTCACTGTAAATATCAAAGAGTTAAGTTAGGTGTTCATGGCTTCAAAAACCTGTAATCTTACTGTTTGAACTCCTTACCTGGGTCCTACAAAAGCATGTCAAGCTGACCCATAGTAGTCAATTTTATTGCCCTTATCTAAAAGGATTCCCTGCTGCAGAACAGTCCTGTGCTGCAATGGGAATGGTAGGAAACTGAAAACAGACTCTTTTATAACAACAGGAGCTTCAGTTATAGTGCACGCATACTGTAAGAGCAGCCCTGAGTTTCCTACCAGCATGCCTGAGCCTAATTACACCTGCTGTAGTCCTGAATCACCAGCCAAAGGCCTGAAGTAGTACTTCAGTGCCTTGCTGAATTCAAAGAATAGCTGAGATGGAGCCTGCAGACAACTAATGTGCTGTAAGAACAATGCGACAGTCATTTCATGGCGTGAACTGAGGGATTTCAAGGGAGCTACTGCAGAGACTACACGTTGCTGAGCAAGAGGTACTGTTTTGTGTACTGCACTTCACTCTAACACACTTGAAAACTAAGCTATTCAAACCCAAATAAAACACTAAGTCTCCTGGACTAACATTTAACATCAGGGGGTTTGTTTGGTTTTTCAGCTGCTGCTTTTTTTTGTTTGCTTTTTTGTATATACAGCCATCATTTTCCTACCTTGTAAATAACAGTCTCTTTCCAGTTGTACTTCTTTCTCCAGTTTCCTATGTTTTCTTCATCTTTTGTGTGTTTGTTATGCTTCCTATCACACTTGATATACTCACCTAGCTTCTGCTGCATGGCATAAGTAAAAATCAGGGGCAGCATTCTGGTTTTACAGTTAATTCTGCAGTCTGAAACATCTGCTTCTTTTTTAATTTCACCATTCTCTTACTGCAAGGGTGAGCAAATTCTGACTCTTGAGGCATTCAAGTCACAAGACTTGCTACTGGCACAAGCAACATATCTTGCTTGTCAAGGCCACTACTCTCCATGAGGCAGCATCTGGCTTGGCTTTTGAGGGGAGAGGGGCCCTTTCTTCATGTAGTCATTTCCATCTGCAGTGTCCTGGCACCTATATTCAGCATTGGCAATGTGAACGGCTGTCGACTATATAAAAATTATTATTGAAGTGTTAGGAAAGCTGCAAAAGCCTACTTGTTTGTGTCCCGTTTATAAATGCCCCTTGACCATATTCTAACATAGGTGTTTTCTGTGCTAGGTCAGATAAATGATTCGTTTTGTCCACAGCTTCACTTACACGCTCTGTTAAACTTCTCAGTTCTTCATTGTGGTAGAATCTCATAAAACACAACTGTAACTGTTGACTTAAATCTCTCTTCCACTGAATAAAATGACTGTTGAAAACGCAACGGAATAGAAATACAGACTATTGCTGTTTTCATATGATATTATAGACCAACTGTAAGGTATTCCAGCCAGTGCAAGACATCTTATATCTCCAAGGCACAGAAAATAGAGCCGATAGCCTATTAAATGAATTTTCAAGGTTTTGCTGGGACAGCAGACTAATAAAATTAAACCTATATATTCTAGAGAAGAAACAATGAATAGAATACTCATCCATGCTTGCTCACACTTTAAAAACTTATGCTGGGATTTGTCTTTGGATAAAAAGTAAATGCATCACCTTTTCAAGTTACCTTCCCCAGAAACTCAAGCAGAACTCATATTATAACCTCAGTGAGAAAACAAGGTTTCATTTTGTCTGTGTGTGTGAAATACTTGATAAATAAAAACACTCAAGGAAATAGGTTTGAGCAGTGGTGATCTCATCACCTGAACTGCCTAACTCTTAGCTACAGAAGTTGGATATAGACTGTGCCAACTAGCAGTCGCTGGGGCAGTGCCTGGGCATAATTTAGGAGACAGTACATGATGTTTGATATTCCCAATATGTAGTCTGAATTAGACAGCACAATATTTGGCTTCCTTCACATTCCATATCTCGGCAGGATTTGCAGAGTCTCAAGCACCCCTGCTTGTGCTCATGCCACATTGCAGAGCTTGCAAAAGATATTTTCAGACTTATGGTATGAAAACACAAACCTAGTGGGCTGCCCTCATATTGTGAACTGAATTAAAAAAAAGCCACCAACCTAAAAGCCACAAAATTATAACTATGCCTTGGGACCAAAAAAGCGTGGTATGAGGCCCAGAAGAGACGCAGAGCCAAGTGAAATTTGGTTGCAGCCAAGAAATAACACTTGGCCACAAGGCCAGAGAAAGGTCCCTTATGTTTTATTTAGCAGTAGAGATGTAGTCATCACATCTGCCTAGCCTATCATCTCCTCAACAGTAGCTAGTAGCACATGTTAGGGGGAAATGGGTGCAAAAACTTCCACAAGCACATCCTTCCAAATTCTGGCAGTCCTGTTTTATGATTTCCAGGTTCAGATGTTGAATCCAGACCACTGCGCTTGATAGCTGAATTTGTTCAATCCTCTTTTCTGGACTAACATACAGTTTTGGCTTCCAGAACGTCTTGTTACAAATAAGCCCTACAATTTAATATTTCACTCTGTAGAAAAAAATAAGTCTTTCTGCGTTTTTTGAAATCTGCCTTTCAATTATTTCATTTGATAAAACCTTGGATTTTCTTTTCACTAACGAGACTTTATCTACAAAGCTTCTTCCCTCAGAAAATCTTCCGTACTTTGGTACATACTTCCTAATATTTTTTATCTTCCCTGGCACTATGTGAACTTTAAATGCATGCATTAATCAAGATGTGGGTACATCATGCACAACATAGCACAACAATGTTCTTTCCCAAAAAGTCTAATAATTCCTAACACTGCACTGCATTTTGACTGCCATTGAGTAATGAGTTGATGTTGTCAGAGAGTTTTCACAAGGTCTCCAAGATTTCTGCTGGTAGGTAATAAATAAATAACAGCTTAATCATGTACATATAAGAAGTATATCAACAAACTACCATCTGCTTTTACTGTCCATTTTTCAATAACCTACAAAGCACATACCCAGGAAAGCAATTATTAAGTTAAATATCACCTAAAGGTACAAGAAGATTATACACTTACCTGAAAAAAATAGTGATTTTCCTCATGCTACTAACTTCATTGAACAAATACTTATCTCCAAGAACAACGAACATTTAGTTCATTAAATAGTTATGCTTCTAACACTTTCAAATTTACAATCCTGTGTTGTGCTGATGCCTTAAAGCTGATTCTGCACTACTTGTAAGTTATATAAATCAAAAGCAGAATAACTTAGGTAATATGACTGGTCAACACAATATACAAGCTTCTACTTACAAAATACACTAGTGGCTATGGAGAAGCACAGTGTCTTGTCATTAATAGTGCAGCTGCATTTGCACTTAAAACAGTACCATTTCCTGTCCCCTTTGCACTTATGCCAATTACTTCATAGGCAACAAGACAATAATGGTGCACTCCTTTTTTGACTCACTTTTGCTGTATGCCCCCTGGGACTGTACAAGATAGGTCTTTTGTCCCCTATAACTTACATAAAAAAAGCCAGCAATATGTTAAAAAGGAAAAAATATTTTAAAAGACATTAATTTTATTACAGGTTCACTTTAAAGAGGTAGGAAAAAATAAAGATTTTTCCTGTCATATAATCAGCCTTCCCTGGCTACTACTTGTTTTTCTTTGACTTAGACAACTTGACTAGCTCAAAAGAAAAAAACAAAACAAAAAAAAAAGCCAAAAAAACCCCAGAAACAAAACCAAAGGAATTCCATGTTTCCACGTGGCAACAGTTTCCCAAATAAAGAACCAAAGAAGTCCCTACGGACCTATGCAGTGCATTCCTGATAGACAACAGTAATACAAGATGTATTTAAAGCAACTGAATAGAGACAGCATCCACCTTGTATTAAAAAAAAAAATCCTTATAAAACTCTGTAATTTCCTATTCTGAAACTATAATTCATATGTAAAATTAAAAGAAACTTTTAAAAATCACAATTCCACTATTATTTTATTTCTCTTCTATTAAATTACATTCCATTGAGCAATAACTGTCTTTATATGTACTTAATAAATCATTTTTAATATTATACAAGTGCTTTCAGGGCTTTTGTATTGTGTTTCTGGGGTTTGATTTTATTAATTTCTAATATAACCATTTTACAGAGTCTACAAAGAATAATTCAGGTAAGGAGTTGGCACAGTAATGTGCCTTGCAATGAAAAATAGATGACTTTTTGAGAGAGTGCACTCCTTGAGATGTAAAAGTTACCATTATCCTTACAGAGTCAGTTCAATTTAAAACTTCTCAAGTTAACTCAAGTTAGTAAATGCACTTTAAAAGGCATTCCAAGAACACAGGAAAGACTATTTGGAGCTTTCAGAAAATGCTGGTGACATTAATATGAAAAAATAGCTACACCTTTTCATATATTTGTTTCAGTACCCTTGTGTAAATAAACTATTAGTACTGAAGTAAGTAAATACTGAATAAGATCAGAAATCAGCAAAACAGCTTTCTATGATTTTTTTTGGCAACTTTACTTGATCTCAAGATATATAAAGGATCTAAGCAAAAAGAGTTGGTTTTAGTCAGTCTTTCCCCACTCTTGCTTGTGTTATACAAACGTACAATTGGGACTACTATTTGCTCTTGTGACAAAATGCTTTTTGCTCTTGCAAAAAAAAAAAAAAAAAAGAGTGCATAGGCTTATCATATATTTTTAATAATCAAAATAATGTTAAAAAAGGGTATCAAAACAAAGAGGAATTCAAGTGCTGAGGTCAACCTGATGTTTCCAATAAATGCTAGGCTTTATTTTAGTTCACAACCTAAGGAGAAACCCATTGCTTGTCTTTTTCAGAAGAGGAAGTCATGCATACTTGAGGACACCATTTACAGTTCTGCAGGTAAAGCAGAGCCTGGGCTACTCCCAGGCTATGGACTACAGGTGGAGAGATGCAGGATCTTCACTTTCATTTCTGAATCAGAAGCTGTATGTTGGTTCGTATATGCCATCGTTACATACACACTGTTTGGATGAGGTGAATAGTTACAATGTATTAAAAGCCCTTTTTTTACTGACCTTAATGCATACTTTTTCTTGCTGTTTTAAACACTATACATCTAATTAAAGCAGAATTATTACAACACTTCTAAGCTTTGTGAAGCTTATAAGGTACATAAGAGGATATTTTCAATCTGCTGGTGCTTAAAGCTATAACACACACTACTGTTTTCATTGCCCACAAAAAAATTACAGAGTTTTGTTGGAAAAAAAACAGCAATAAAAAATACTTCACAGCGGTGTATTTGGTGGTTAGAGACCTAATCAGCGTGAAGCTCCTCTATTACATTCAGCATGCCTGGAGCTTTTTGATCAGTGGAAAGTTAACAGTGAGTTTGTCACAACCTTGTGCTTTGGTTAAGAATTAATACTAATACTTGAGCTTTGCTATTAGGCTAAATTAAAGGCTGCACAAATGTACATTCAAATGTTTCACAGAAAAAATGTTTGTACAATTTCCTCAAAAGAGAAGAGAGACTGTTTATTGCCACAAGCATTCACCTTCCTCTTCAAAAAGACAACCGTTTGGGATGGTAAATCATGTGCAGCCTGAGAGATGCAGTCTCACATTTAAGACCAGGAAGAAATAGACTTTAGTTAGCTGCTACCTGTTTAGGTAAAAACAGACACTATATTCTTCTTAACTGCTGAATCAAGTACTAACTTTCACAGTTTTTCCTAGGTGAAATGGTTAAATTATCTGACACCAAGTTTAAAAATTTAATGTTTACATACTGGAATCAGGCTTTTCAAGGCATAGATTAATAGCAGAAGAAACCAGCCCAGACATAATTACTATATTAAAAGACAGCAGGTAGCAAGCATTTTTACTTAGAACACAGCAGAGGGTAAAATTAATTTCTCTGTTATCTTAAGCCAACCTGTTATTATAACACACCTCTGAGTTATGGGTACACTTATCAACAGCATCAATTTTTTCACTAGATGTCTCAATTTTTTTCAGTCCCAGAAGTGTTAGCTAGACCTCCTGGTGAGCATTAATCACAGTTACATTGTGCACTTTTTCAAAGCCAAAGATTATTACTCAGAAGTAGGAGTGAGAAAATGTATCAAGAGGAGTTTTTTGTTATTCCCTTTTCTCACCTCCTCCTTGTCTCTCCTCCCACTGCCTTCTCTCACCCTTCCCTCCCTCCAGGAAAGAATCACAAGCAAAATTCCACAAGTTCATAATTAAATGGAACAGTGGTTGATCAGAATTAATTTTAAAATGTAATATTGTTGAAAACTTTTAGATAACTAAACACACCTAATTATGTATTTAGACATTTCTGAAGCTGATCAATTATTCTTTTCAGAACAAAGTCCCACATCCACAAGGCAAAATGTCTGACATAGTGCTCAGTATATCGACGACTTACTGTCACCTTGTTCCTGGTAGCAGACTAATTTAGTATTCTTTACAAGTTCATAAGTATACTCAAAGGAGTCAGCACTTGGCAAACTTAAGTGTTGAAACAGCCAACAAACACATTGCAATATCTAAAAAAGTATAACATCTGAACACCTGAATTTGTCACTTTCTGTCTTAGACAAGCAAGTGATGAAAATAAAAGTTAAAGTAATCTAGCTCTGACAATCTTGATCTATGGAGAACTCTCATTCATTTCATTAGCAGTTATGTGACCAGTAAAAGCCACCAAAAGAGAGGGAAGTGAACAAAAAGTATTTTCGAAGTCACCCATGAGTCACCATGAGCATTGTGATTTTGCCTAGGATTAAGATTTGACAGTGTTAGCTGTGATAAAAGCTCAACTTACCGTGCAAAACTCTAACATTAAAGGCCAGTTATTAATAATGAACATACCATTGACATCTTATGATGGCTTGACTTCGCGAACGAAGATTTTGGGAAGGGCTTTACCCACGCTTACTACAAGCGTGCTGATGACTAAA
>JANHGB010001414.1:0-51583 GCA_026283785.1 Coracopsis vasa | reverse complement strand
GACCCACAGTCTTGTGCTGTAAAGCAGCTTCCCTCTGCTACCTCTACTGTGGAACTCCCAGAATTCTTAGCCGGTCATTAGCCAGATATGGGAAAACTCCTTAACTTTAATATCTACTGTTGAATATTACTCTGGATTACTTATTGATGGAATTAAAAGTATTTCGTTATTATTGAAAAGATACTTACATTTAAATATAAGTGATTTGGATATACTTAGTACTAGCAATAACAAAAATATATGATGCCTATAGATTATTTGAATCTTTCCTGAATGGACACATCTGAAGAATAGTAATGAGAAAATCCTCCTTTACTAACATTCATTTTCATTACGAAATCTCGCAAAGATCACTTGTCTGCTACTCCTAGGCAACATCTACCTGCTTCCAGTAAATCAAAATAAGTAACATGATCTTGAACATCATCAATAAGCTAATATTTCCCTGCAATGCTTCGTCTTTTAAACTGCACATATACACGCTGCCATTACTGGGATGGCTTTATGCTTGAAAAAGGTCTTTATAGAATAAATACCTTATTGCAAATCTGAGCAAAAGAGAGGTGATGACGAAGCTTGTAGGAATCCACTTGAGAGAAGCTGCAATATGATCTGCTTTGGTTAAATGTTTACACCCACATCGAGCAATTTATCTTTGGCTTTGGCAAGCATACAGAACCCTGAGCAGTGGTGAGTAATACTTCCTGGGATTTCTTGTGGGCTAGGAGACTTTTCTCGCTCTGAAGTAATAACCTGGCTTCAGTTATTTGTGTCTTTGTTTCATCTTCTGAGATATAATGAGACATTATAACGAAATCTCAAATACTCAGGAAAATTCCTCTGCTTCAGCATGATGTACTATTTTTCCTCAGCAACACAGCTTACCTCAAACTCTTCAGACGTGTTGTTCATCGCATAGACTTCCCTCCAAGAGGAAAAACCAAGGTCAGATTGTTATCTCCAAGGGCTTGCTAACTAGAGCCCAGGAAATCTAAGATTTCAACTAATAGTGATGAAAAACTAAGGATTAAGAAGCTTATTCCTCTGACGCAATAAATCTGTCTTCAAAAAATTAATTCTTCTTGTACTGTGAGATCTCCTCATTGTTTTTAATAGGACATGGCAATGAACTAGGTGAATCTAAAAGGAGGAGCAGTAACTAATACCTAACTGCTGGAACTGCCATCTCTCACATGTCCCGAGTTTTCAGCTTTAACTCATATAATTCTATCAGCTTTATTGGGAATTTCACTTGTGTGGAAGGACAATTATGTGCATCGTTATTCAACTCTCTTTCAAACCTTGTAACTCAATTATCAAAGGGAAAATTGTGACTCCATTTTAGAGTAATTGATACAATAGATTCAATTACATTTTGCAAGGTGGAACTCACAAAAATCCTAAACTTACCCTCCAGCTTCATTTTCATGTCAATAGCAAGAATCAAAACTATGCTACATACCTCTACTTAGCATTGCATTTATCGCCTGAATAGTGTAAAATCCAAACAATCTATTTTCGTTGTTTTATGATACTGTCATATACAATATCATTTGCTGTTTATCTTATTTTTGCTGAACATGCCCATATTTATAGTACCTAGAGACTTTAATTTAAGCCCCGACATAGTTGTACTCTGTGCTGTACTAACACACAATAAAAGCCTTTGTCTCATAGGGACTGTTATCTAAGGGCAAACAACAGGCAGAATGTTCATAAGGGAATGGAAGGCATGTCATGTGACTCATTCAAAGTCATACAGAGGCTTTGTGCGAGAGCTTGGAACAGAATTCAGATTTGTAATGTCCCTGTTTTGTTCTCTATCTTCTGGATCCATATGCCTCTCAACATAGGTCAGAAACTGGAAAGAGATTGGTTTTTTCACCATGATCACAGTGGATGTTGCTTTTTATCAAAGGCATGAATTTTACAGAATTCCATTTCCCTAACACAGAATATCCATTGTTTTTTCTTTCAACTTTAGTCCAGTGGAAATGGACTAAAAATCTTCAGTAGGATCAGCATCTTTCTGAGTCTCATATCCAAATTAACCAGCGGAATCCTGGTTGCATAGGATGTTACTGTTTTGTGTTGCCCTGTAGAGTCATTTTATTTCTTCTATATGACTAGTTGTGACACCTTCATTATCACTTTGATGGAACATGTTTTGACTGAACACAATTTTTTCAGACAATCTTCTATATTCATAAACAATGTGACTTATATTAACCTCTCCCAGTATGCACATCTGAATATTTTTTTGTCAAATACGATATTCTAAAAGCTAGACAGAGCGAT
The DNA here is from genome assembly GCA_026283785.1 of Coracopsis vasa. Lineage (NCBI taxonomy): Eukaryota > Metazoa > Chordata > Aves > Psittaciformes > Psittacidae > Coracopsis > Coracopsis vasa. Next base: position 49,285 of record JANHGB010001414.1, on the reverse strand, counting down.
TTTCATCCTTTCAGTTCTGAAATAAAAGAAATACAATTTAAGTCACTCTGCTGATGGAAGAATGGCATAAACAGATCGAATAAGATGCTTGTTTCTTTGCAAGATGTTAAGATGTAACAGACAGATTTTTGCTGTCTGGTGCTGATAAGCCATTTATATATTCATTACTCACATACCATCACTCACTGATAGGAAAACCATGACCTCTTTATTTCGTAATGTTGTTCCTTTTGCAGTGTACCCAGTTAAAAATATATCTTCACATTTCTTTGATATAAAATTCTTTATGACCATTATATCAAGTCTCCTATCAAACAAGGCAAAGTTTAAGCAAATATTGCACCTTATTTCAGCAGATTTACTTCAACTGCTTGTTCTCATAAATGAAAAAAGAAAAAAAAAATACTGGTCCTTGTAGAATCAAAATCTCTGCATTAATCTTCTGGAAAACCATTACTGAGAGAAATGCATTTGTGTTCATTTGAAGCTTATCCTCGTTATTTTTAACCTGACATCAGGAGCATAATATTTCTTCTGCTTTTGAATGCCCGCATTAACAACATGGAACTTGCCACAGTTATTTCAGCTAATTCATTGCTAAGGCTGAAAAGCCTGTTTTCCTCAGTTAAAAATTCTAATCTGGTTTATGTATTTTCCTTTTCTTTGCAGGGGAAGAAGTAGAATGAAAATAAATGGCTTTCCCTGACTTTGGTATTGAAGTACTTTTTACACATTGGTCTCTTAAATAGTACAAGAACTACTCAAACAAAATTCCATTGTCTTCGGTATGATTAGTGTGCATAAACCCAAGCCTGAGTATAATCTTTATAGTATCTAGGCCACACGCTTCAGCACTGCTATTGATGGGCAAGAAATCGAGGCATGCAGGCAAGTCACTTATTTTCTTTTTTTCCTTCAGTTCTTTCTATGCTTTGACTAACTTTTGACTAATGGCTTATTTAAACAGTAGGGATCATAAATCTGGAAAATACTTGCACATGGTACCTGCATTTAGCATATGATTCAAACCTATTGACTTCAGTTGTTCCACTAGAATTAAAAAGCAGACTCTAAAGTCTGGCATAGACTCTGGTCTAATCTTGTTTACTTACAGAAAGTCATGTTTCTTTAAACACAGTGTGCAACTGAGTTCTTTCAAAACCACAGATTGCTTGTCCCTGATCTCTACAACTTGTGTTTTGTCTGTGCTCTAATTTCCTCACTCTTGCAATTGCTGCTCCTGCACAGGCTGCAGTCAGTGAACCAGGACCCCTGCAATGGCAACCACTACCACTGCTGACATAGGTAGTTCTTCTCTGTGCTGGTTATGCAGCCCAATGTACTTGGGATATAGCTCCCATTTACTTACTACAGAATGGGACTGGGTTGCTTCAGCTGAGCCAGAAAGTGCTCATGCCATCCACTGGCCTCAGGGAGGCTTGTCGTTAACTTTGGATCCCATTCTCCTCCTCACTCTGACTAGAATTTTCCTAGCTAACTTACATAAATTAACTGCTTGCACTTAATTAAAAGCCTAGTTGTGAACTGGATTCTGTTTATGACTGGAAACATCACTCATCTACACTATATTCTGTATTTCCTATATATAACACAAAGATACATTATATATTCTTTTGGGAACAGGTATGACAGCTAATTAGCCTATTAAACCAATTCTGTATGGTGTGTTTTACTGAAAATCAAACAGTATTTTCAAGAACTAGCAATACCAATGCTTTTAGTAAATAAAGATGTGCATCAGCTTCTTTTGAGTGCAGGAGGAAGTAAACTCTGCTTGTCCCTCTAACCTCACACTTTTCTTGATGAGGGGAAAATCTGAGCCCTGGTGTTTGTCCCAGGACTATACATGAAAAAGCTGTAGAATAAAATGCACAAACAGTCTAAAAAAGGGACTGGAGCTCAGGTGTTCATTCTTTCATCAACTCTTCTAATCCTAAGCACTCATTTGCCACACCATATACACTGTGTTTTAAAGCGATTCTTCAACTAGTTTTAAAAAAGAGGGCGGTTTCACTGCTGTATCTTGGTTCTCTCCACTACAGTAATCCGCATAGCTAGATGGTGTGCTGTGGAGATCTGCCATACAGTCAGAAAAGAATTTAGCTGCTGCTACTCAGCTACTATGAAATCAGAGTGTTATCACTGTCTAATTTTGCTGCTGCCTTCAGGAGACCCATTTCTACACAAGTGATCTAACAGTACTTAACTCTGGAAGTGAGATCATGGCTTCACAGTTAACGTGCTTGAAGGCACTGTCACATACCTTAGATTTAGGTACCCAAATAATGTAGAAATAACTTTTTTATGGCTTGAAGTTACAGACTTTAAGACTGGAAATTCACTTCACCTAGATCTAGCATTTCTATGTGGTATTGCCTTGAACTGCCCCGTACACCGTAAAAATATATCCTAGTTAGATGCTGTAGTATTCAGGATGACAGCACTTTAGTCTGATGACAGCACTTTGTTCTAGCCTGAATTTCAGCTGTAAGACAACCTAAAGAGCACATGCTTCTTACAGCATGAGCTGAACAAATAATTAAAGGTTAATATTCTTTAAAAGGATGGTGGTTATCCAGCAGTAGTAATTCTATGTCTATGGAGGACAGGCATACAAGAGGTTATGTCCAAGGCTAAGGGTTAGGGTTTTAAACAGCGGGCACTGAAGAATTTATGATTATGGCTGAATATTGCAAGACATAAAGATGCTGAAGCCAGCAAGACAATTGCTTTCTGATTAATTCTGAGGATAAGGTCAAGGCTAGTCATTAAATCCTGCAAGAAACATAGGAAAACAAAGAGAAACAGCACAGTAACTGCATGGAAAAATGAGGTAACACTATGTCTACGACAAGAATAAGGTAGAGTAAGGGTCAGACTGAAAAGCCTACCAGATCCTCCAGAGCAAAAGTATGGTACTGAGAAACTAGTAGGTAGTAATTGATCAGACAGGTGTGGATGTCCATGCTACTTGTGCAGCCTGGGATGCGCTTAATGCAACTGCTAATAGTTGCTTCAGGTTTCGTCAAGGCTTACTGATCTAGATTGTCAGCTGTTGCCAGCAATGTACCAGCACCCTGGGACAGCTACCTACTGCTGGATTTTGGTTAAGGGAAACATTTTGCCTACCATCCAGCTTTAATCTAATATCCCATATCTGCTCCAGAAATATCCACGAAAAGTTAATTAAGTGGGTATCAGCCCTCATCTTTGTTGTCTTTGTTCACCTAAACTGAATCTTTCTAATTAATCCCAAGTCTAGTCTAAACCTGACTTGAATGGCAGCAGTACTTCAGAAGTAGTAAATTATTTGGCCTTACAGGTTGCCACATTCATCTGAGCCATTCTTAGGATAATAACTTCAGATGGGGGTAGGTATGGCAAAAAGGGCCATAAAGTAATGACAATCTTGGTTTAACTATTTAACTTTATATTTCACTGAATAGCATTTCTAGAAAGTGAAAAAACATCATTTTTTAATAATGTTAAATATTTTCTACAGTTCTTTTTTAAAATATGAAAATATTTTATATATGGAAGAAAACTACACAACAAGTAATAACTTCTTAAGAATGGAGTAACAGGTAACAATTTGCAGATTTGTTTCAGGAACTCGTCAAGCCTAAGTATTTCCTTCATTTTGTGTACTCAAATGTTGCAAATGTTTTGGGTCCAAATTTTCTGCTGATATGATAGAATTGAAAGAAAACATTTGACTTAAAATGATTATAATTCTAAAAGTTTAGCTGTCTTATTTACTGTAACTGGCTCTGCTAAAAAGGGAAACTGCTGCAAGATCGACTGCCCATTTTGAAACTCAAGAGAACATTACAGCTGAAAAGACTATAATTAAAAAAAGTGCAATAAATTAGATAGGGCTGGATCAAATGTATTATGAATTCATTGTAAAGGAAGAAAGAATGAAAGCTAAAATGTGAAAACACTAAGTATTTGATTCATGCAAACTTGCATAATCCTCAGCAATCCTACTTGTATCCAACTGATTAAATAGTTAAATAAAACCAACTGAAAATGTTGGTTAATATGACACAAAAGTGATTCAACCTATTCATTTATGTCAGAACAAATTTAATCAACAAAATATTACAGACAGCTGGGAATTCACATTTCTTTTGAGGTTTTTAATTTGCTTTGTTTAGTTTTTTATTGGTCAGCTCACCGTGTCTTTCCCAAACACTAGATTATACAATTATTGGGCCTTATCTCTTTTAATGTTTCTTACACATGTCCCAGCTAAACAAGCTTGGGGAATCTACGCCATCCAGGCGTGGTTTATTTGCATTCAAAGGGAATGAAAATCTGTAAAAGTTTTGCTTTTATTTTTGTGCTCTACTGATAGTGGGTTCATGTGGTTATATAAAAATTCCACAGTCTCCAAGGGCAAGTCCAGTATTTGCTGTGCATAAGTGAAGTCTCGTTTGTGTTTTAGTTTGGTTTGGGTTTTTTTTACATTAAATGCATGCGTGACACAATTATTCCTGTAACTGCAAATAAAATAGCTTAGTTAAGAAATCAGTATTAGTTAGGACACTGGTTATCCCTTTTGTGTAAGACAGAATAGTTAGCCTGGGCAAAGCACCTCAATGACAGGGTGTTACTGCATTTAAAATGTAAAACCTAAATCAGCACTTCAGAAGTAAGAGCATTACCTTTTCTGCTGCTGTTGCTACAAATTGTATTTATATTAAGTTAGCTATCTGTGTTTAGGAAATGTTGTTAGCTGAACTTCCTTGCAGCTGCTGCAACTAGTCAGTAGGTACATCACATAAAATTCAAGGGAAATAAATACAAATTGATTCAAAAGCCTCTAATTTCACATATAAAGTGATGGGCTCTGAGTTAAACTTTGCCTTTCAGGAACAATATCTAGGGATTATGGCTTTTATAACTTGGGGTTTATCTAGATGACCTTTGAAGGTCCCTTCCAACCCAAACTATTCTGTGATTCTATGATTCTATTATTATGATAGAGGGTTCCAAGACAATGTCTAATCAGTGCTGGTTTAGTTCCTGAAATCAATCAAAAGAGCAAATAAAACACTAGGAAATTTTAATAAACTGACATTTTTAGTGTCTCTGACATTGCGTACATCCATGGTATGTTTGCATCTCTAATACTGCAAGGCATTCCCTTCTTTCTTCAATCTCAGGATGGAATAGCAGAGATCTGAAGGGCAACAAGAAAGAACAACATATGGAAGAGCTACATATTGGAAATTACTAAATAATACCACTGTAAAATCATGAGCGGCATGGAAACATTATATGAGTATTTAGCACTTGTGGATAAAAACAAAGGGCATGAAAAGAAGCATATAGAATCTGTTTCCAAACAGAAAAAGTGACTTTTTGTGCAACAGGTAGCTGAGCTCTTGAGTTAGAGGTTACTTTGGTGCTAACAATCTATGTGTCTTTACAGCAGGTTAGGTCAAGTTCATGGATGAGAAATCTATTAATGGTTACTACAAACATAGATGTAGTGCCTCAGCTGAAAGTGTCTAGAGAATGGAGAAGCACTGCTGAGAAGTAACATACTGGCTTACCTTGTTCTTCTGCTGCTCTTGAGAGACCTGCTTTTGGTTTCTGTTGGAGTTAGTCCTAGATTTGGTCTGATTTATATATTTATGCTCTTCACACACAATACCAATTCAGCAAATACCTACCTACCAGTATTATTAGTATTTGTATCTGAGTAAATTTTGCTAGCATGTCCATGAAGCCATGAAATTAATGATTTTTTAATTGCAATTACAAAACCCCACCGAAGTGGTTAACTGGACCAAATACAGGATGGATCCCCAGGACTGTATTAATGGAATGTTAATTGCTTGCATTTTCTGAGGAAAATTCATGGAAACAGTGAGGCTAGTCTATAGAAACAGAAATATGCCTTAACTACCTGAGGTAATTTGAAGGTATCATGAGCTTGTGGCAGATGGTGAGTTAGGGAGAAGAAGTGTTCTTATTTATTTTTGTTCACTGGTAGGCATTTATGCAGCTCTATCAATTTAGTAACAGTGTGACTCACACAAAAATTAATGAACATAACCTGTCAACAACCTTCTGAGGCAAGCGAGTACTATCGTGTGGTATCTGCAGACCTCTGAGGTACAGCTTTACCCTCCACTGCCCCCAGCTACAGGCATAGATAGGTCCACGACTAGAAGCATGGTTTTACTTTCACGTTCATGCAGGAAAGGGCACAGAGAGTTGCAACACAGAGGGCTATACTTGAAGAATTTTTTAAATCTTTTATATTTCATCCTGGAGAAGAGAAGGCTCTGGGGAGACATTATTGCAGCCTTTCAGTTCTTAAAAGGGGCCGTGAGAAAGATGGGGAAAGACTTTATAGCAGGGCCTGTTCTGATAGGACAAGGCGTGATGGTTTTAAACTAAAAGAGGGGAGATTAAGGTTGTATGAGAGATAAAAATTCAGTTCTTTACACTGAGGGTGGTAAAACACTGGCACAGGTTGCCCAGAGAGGTGGTGGATCCGCCACCCCTGGAGATATTCAAGGCCAGGGAGGATGGATTCTGGGCAACCTGGTCTACTTGGGGATGTCCCTGCTCATTGCATGGGGGTTGGACGAGGTGACTTTTGATGGTCCCTTCCAACCCAAACTATTCTGTGATTCTATGATGTTTTGTCACTCTCCTGTTACTTCTACTCAGCCTTTCTCTCAGGGCCCTCACCGGGCGAAGCCGAACATTTTACCCCCTTACACAGACTAACCCGTGCCTGCGGGCCAGCCGGTGGACACGAGAGCCCGCACCGTCCTGCTGGCCCGCGGGCAGCCGCAGTGTGACCCGCCAGGGCCCGGTGACGCCGGGGGCCCCCCGCTTCACTTCAGAGGATGGAAACGGCTTCTCCCCCCGCCTAATGGTCGTCAGACCTCCGGGCTCCGTCGCCCTCCGCCCCCAGTGTCGCTGAGGGGATGGCCGCTGCCGCCGGTGGCGCCGTGCAGCTTCTTTCTTCGTGCTCGTCGTTTGTTTTCTAGCCGCTCCCTCACTCGTGCTGTTTGTTTGTTTGGGGTTAAAGGAAGAACGAAATGAGGGCTAGGGACATGAATGACTGCAGAAGTGTTTCCTCTAGCACGGGACAAGGCATGAAGTAAACAGGCAACCTGAGGAGGGTTTGCCTTCTGCCACTGTTGATAGAGGAGCAGGGAGCATGGGGTGATCTGACTGCAGCAGCGGAAAAGAAGGGCTGGGCAGATGCCCGACCTGATAGAAAGTGCATGAGAACCTCTGCAAAGCGGGCAGTGTTTTGCGGGGGACGCAGTTGCCTTTGTGCTTCCCACTAAATGTTTCCCTCCTTAGAAGCTTTATATATGATGAACCGTAAATGCAGGTGGTGTGTTAACGTCTGCCTAGTCCAGAGGGGAAGTTTTGTGGCTGGATACACAAATGTTCATAAAGGTGAAAACTTAGGTCGTATTTTTATTTTGGCTTCCAGTGAACTGTGTAGGGAAGGGAAAATGCACATTAAAAATGTTGACAAGCCTTGGTTAAAAATGTAAAAAGCTAATACATTAGACACAAATTGCTGTGGAAAAGCAGAGTGTTGGTGTATTTTAAATAAATCACTACAAACTTAAAAAAGAAAAATCTTCTTTCTCTAAAATATACTAATATTCTTTCTCTAAAATATATAACCCTAGCACATGAAGCAACAACAGTACCCATTAAGCCAATCTACAGCCTTTGAATGAACAGAAAGACTCAAGCGTATTGGAATGTGTAAGTAGATTCTGATATAAGACCTCTTGTTATTTAATGGTCAAATGTAAAAAGGTATGCCCTGCCAATAACATTTTTGTGACAGGAAAGCTTTGTAAAAAGCAAAAGCAAACCTAGAGTGATTTTAAACTGAATTATTATCTCATACATCAAAATGTCCATACATACAGTGCCCCCAGGACCTGAACAGAGCATACAAATGGCTAGTAAGTATGAGCCTTTGAGTATTAAAGTAATTTTGGCCTGTGTATCTAGATTGCACATGAAGTACAAAATGAAACAGCTAAATAAAAGTTAGAAACAAAATGTTTGGTAAATTTAGACATGAGGGATATTTAAAAGCAAACTTCTACTCAATCATTTTAAATGTTTGTGCTTGGCAGGGTGGGAAAAGAAAGTAATGCATGTTTATGCTGGACGTAAATTCTGGTATATAGAGTTACGGTCCACTGAGCATACAAAAGCCATTTTTAAATTCACTCATTATTTTTGGTGGTACAAGCAAAGTATAAGTCAGAACTGATGTAAAATAAACCAGAGAACGTTCGCTGGAGGGCCACTTTCCATTTACCTAAAAAGAGGAAAGAAGAATGGGAAAGAACAATGTGAGCAGAGGGAGATGAAGATAGGCACTCCAAGTAACTGCTGTCCTACATAATATGTTTAAATATATTGTTGAATTAAACTGGCTAAAATTTGAAGGGAACTTGTTCTTCAAGGATTTACCAATCAGAGGTTACTTCCTGACATAAATGCATGTTCAAGTTTGTTACACAAAGAGGATCTGAATGTAAAAGAGAAACCGTTACAGAAATTTTCCCTAATAACTCCCTTAAAAATGTTAATAATTAATCATTTAAGATGAGGGACTGTTTTTGTGTTACTGTTCTTTTAAGACCTTTTTCTCCTTGGTCAGCCATATAATAAACGGTGCTGGTGTTTGGTAGAGCCAGGTCAAGAACTGACAGGAATAGATTTTTTATTTGCCTCTTGGCACTTCAAACTCATCGCCATCAGGAAGTGCAGGGCAGCATAGAGGAGATGAGTTTTTTTCATTATCTATACGGTACTTGTATGTGGCTATACAGTAGTACTCTTAAGAGCTGCATTTATCATTTGGGCCTGGATTGAAACATCTGTTGAAGAAGACTATGGCTCCTTCCCAGCTGCACATGCAGACTTCTTTTTAATGGCAATAAAAACGCATAAGGGAACAAGGAGGGAATTGAACGGTGCATACTCTGAGCTTAATCTGAGAAGGAATCTGTATTTGTGACAGAGCTGTGGCATTCAGCTGATTCAGGATACAGTAGGTGCTGCAGATGAGGCACAGTGTCAGATTACCAGAAGGAGAGCACATACTCTATCAAATGCAAATAAATTTACCTGTCATGATCCATTATTTTGATGTGTGAAATAAACTCTCAGCTTTTATCTGCTTTTCTATTCTCTTTCCTCTCTCATTTCTCTTCTTTTGCAGCTTCACCTATTCCCGACTTCTATTTTCTGTCCTTTATTTTCATTTTTGTTTTTCTCTCTATGCCTAATATCACATCATCTTGTGCTCAGCGTGTGAGGAATGAGAATTACTTTTGTCCAGCATTAACACTCTTCCCTATTTTATAGGGAATCCAGGCTATTTTAGCTTGGATTACTATGGCTCATGTTTAATCTAGACCCCCTTACATTATTAACTGTGGGGTTTAATTAGCTATTGGAGCAATAGTTTCCCCTGTACTGCCTTAAGATAAACTCCCTTTCCTGGTTCCCAAGAAGTCTTCAAACTTTCTGTGTTGTATTTGGACTTTAGAACTGGAATAATTTGAAATACTTATGCTTTGTTGAGAGAGACTGAAGGAGGAAAATAAGTGGAATATTTTATGTTTCCTAGGAGGTAATTCCAAGATTAACCGGGACATTTTTAATAAGAACTTTTGCCTAAGGACAAAAAGAGAGGAGGAGTAATTTCCCCTGCTTTATATGTTCAACATTTAGATACCTAACCTGATCCTCTGTAAATAACCTTGATGCTCCAACAGCTAGACAGTCCCTTGATCTCTAAGCCCTTTCAGATGTTTGAATTTGGATGGCCAAAAAAACCCAATGAGAAAAGAAAGTTAGTAATTTGAAAATACTAGAATGTCTGTTTTAAAATTAAGAAAAACTGTACTAGTAGTCCATGGTGATATTGAGCAATGCTGGCCATGCATTTAATTATTCTCCAACTTAATCTATGGTGTAACAGGTCAACTGAAATAGAAAGTTACAGATTTGAACCAAGGTTTGTTTTGTGCCATTGCTTTCAATCAAACCGTATGGATACAGTTAGGCAGTCTAATGAATTGAGCACTGACATGTTCTTTGTTCTTGGGCTACAGTAAATAAACTTTGCTATCTTTGACTTACAGTAAGTAGATAAGTGATGGCATTAGCAAATCATGATCTTTGTCTCATTCATATTCTCTATAACCTTCTCCCTCTGACAGCGCACTAATGACAGGTTGTATCAATGCTCCTATTTTCTTCCACTTCGGTTGAAAGTTTAGCCCGTGGGTTTAAAAGTTACCTGAGAGGAAAAAACCACCAATATGTTCTCTAAATCTGATTTCATGAAGGACTGTGTAAAGCCAGATTCAGCACCATACTACAAGTTAAAAAAAAAAGTAGATTTCTTTTCAAATACTGACCTCAATAAGTTAGCCTTTAGTTGAAGCAGTGGTTCTTATACCTGTGTGTACATAAAGATCGATCAAAAATAAAGCATTTCAAGCAGCTCTTTCATTCCTAAGAGTCCTTTATTTGTATAAAAGTAAGGTTATTAAATGATGAGAGGTGACAAAATTTTCTGCTGCTGAGAATACTCAGTAAATTTAAAAACCAATAAAATTGTATTGTCAAAGATTTAATTTTGCAGTGATAGCTTCCTTTGTAAGAATATAAATATACCTGAAGAGAAAAATACATTGATGACCTCAATGCAAAACATGGCAGGGCTGTCCTCTTTTTTTTGAAGTGATCTTTCATTCATTCTTTAAAAATTCATTTCCTCTTTTATTGTGAAGACAACATGCAGCATTTGTGTGTGCTTTAGTGTTTTCATTACGCTGGTACACTTTAGCTTGTCACAAGAGGACAAACTCCACAAAAATTATACAAAATCACATTAATTTGGAACAGTATCAGCAGTGTCTGCACATCTGGTACCCCAGAGTATTTAAAGAAATTAATCAGATAACCAACCTTGCTCTGACATACCCTGCCTAAGATGGGATGCTTGGCAAAAAGCTGAGTTAGTGCTTTTGCTTTTCTCTTCTTTTCCTCACAGTCAGGCAGGTATGGTTTCAAAGAATAAAGAGAAAAAAAGGAGTTATTTGTTTTTTGACAGAAAGAACTTAATATGATTCTAATGAGGTGCTAATGAAGTGCAATTTAAAGAGTACTGTATGAGAACTGCACTATAATATTCAGAGAGCTAAGAGTTATGCACATTGCTTATCAATAAATAGTTTCAAGTGAGTCATTAAGCCTCCAAATTTGTGCCAATTTTTCTAATAGAATATTTAAAAATAGTGGTTCAGTGAGGCATCACTTCAGTGTAGAGAATCCCTAGGCTGCTTGTGCCTGCCCATGGCAGGAGGGGCAGTTATTAGATGATCTTTAAGGTTTCTTCCAACCCAAAGCATTCTATGAGTCGTGCTTTTGAACTAATTTCTCTCCACCCTGCTTTAATGGCAGTCAAAAAGGTATCTCACAGCTGAGATCTCTTTCAGAACACTATTCAGCATAATTTAGACTGCTGTGAGGTTACTTAACTTACACAAAAGCACCACAAACCTATCTGAGAGAGAGAGAACAGTTATGGATATTTTTGCCATATCTTGTGCCTAGTCCTCATGGGGTGAAAGAATGAAACACTGTGTCTATCAGCTTCATCCAGCTGCAATCCTATTTTACTTCCATGTTGTTACAGCAAGGGCTAATTTAGTCCAGGGAATACATGAAATTAAGAAGTAGAGAGGTCAGAAAAAGAGGTCATTGATAGTGATCTTGTTCCCTTTAGACTCAGCTCTGAATTTTCTCCATCTTCTTAAATGCAGTAAGATAGCAATATAAAAATAAATAAAAATTACATGACTGGTATGGTACAAGTATGAAATGTGCACGACCCTCATTTAAAAGAACAAGTTAATTGCATCTCTGGAAAACTAGACATTTTTAACTGTCTAGAATATAATAGGTTATGAAATTAAGGAGAGAGTGAAAAAGCCTCTAATTGTACAGCAATGTAGCATGCTAATAGATCAAAACCTTACTACAGAGCAGTTCAATATTAATGCCATTTGCCTAGAGATGAAAAGGAAAGCTGATTGGAATATCAATCAGGACATTGATTTTTCAACATTAAAAACCTCTTGAAAGTAGGAATATTGAATGAGATCACCATTTAACAAATCATGTAATTCCACTTTTTTCTCAAGAGCATGCAGTTTTCTAGCCTAGCTTGGGCCCTTCTTCCCCTGTTCAGCGAGTGGAGGATTTTATTTCTTTTTTCTGCAGAGGAGCTTTGTAGGCAAAACTCTTCAACATGGGTTGTAACAAATGTTTGGTTTTAAGCATGTGAGTTTGTTATACCAAGGTGGGCCTTGAATTAAGCATGGTTTTTTTAGTACTTTGCTCATTTACATCCTAAATGTTTATTCATAAGTATAGTGGCTGAGCGTTTGATACAGGAAGAGATGATGACTTCTGACTCTGTAGTGAGTCTCAGTGCAAAAGTGCTCAATTCAGAGTAGGCTTATCAGCATAACAAAGCTCAATAATTTGTGTTTGATATGAAAGGAGAGTATTCTAATCGGTGATTAAATGAAAAAATGAGTCATATTGGATTAGTTTAATAGAAGGCAGACATCACAAGAACCGTAAGGCCTTGTCTCCAGACACAAGTTCTTCAACTGAAATTTATATTGAACGCTTAAAGCAAATGTGCTTCCTTTCCCTGTATGCTCCTCCCCACTGTGGTCACAGTGATGGCAGAACTGAGTGGTTATACTGCTAGTGTTTTTTCCTTTTAGAAAAGGATTGATTTGCACTAATAAAAGCATTTTTACACAGGAGGCCTATATCCTTGCTAAGGTCTGTGCTTCTATATCTTATTAATAAGCACAATGACAGGAATAACCAAACAAATACCAAAATGTATAGATCTGGTTTTATTAAGATCTTTTTCCATATATCTTTATTAGAACTGAAAAAATCTACCTATTGTTATACTCTCTGATAAACATGTTAATAGGCTTATCAATGTTGGAGATTTCTGCAAACTCTTGACAAATCTTGAACAAAACCTTTGTTTGAAATGGTTTATTTATTATTTTTGCCCAGTCAGTTTATTTTAGGGTAGTTTTGTTTATTTGCTGACAGTGGAAAACTACATGAATGTACCTCTTCTAATGGAATTTTAGTTTTCTTAACTGTAACAGGAAGGTCTTTGGAATGGAAAACTCCAAATATGGAGGAGTGCTTTTCTTCATCTAACTTTAAAATCAAATTATACAACAATATTAACGTGCTTTGTCTTTGATATCCCCAAGTTTGTTAACCTTGTCTTTAATTGTGTGAGCTATTAGGTTTTATCATCCTTTCTTCAACTTTTTATTGAAAAAGAGAATGGCACAATCAATGAGAAAGCAAAATCTTCCATGTCCAGCGAGGATTATATTTTCCTGACTTTTACAGAAAAGCATTCAGATGGCTGGCTCTTTTGGAAACTAAGGAAAAATTACCACAGATCTTACTGGAGTGCATTATGTCTGAAGGGAGCTGAAGTGTTCCCTGAGGTTCTTCATAAAGCTATTTTAGTTTCATAATACAAGACTGAATGCTGAACTAGAGTTCAGTGAAGTTCATCTGTATATTCTTTAAACAAGAAATGAACTCCTCTCTCCATGTTATTAAAACTTAGTTCTAAAATATACTGGTATTAAAATTTCTGTGGCATGCTTGATCTAAACAATTTATACAATTTATACCTGTGAAATCTTCATATTGAGCAAGTGGCTGTAATTATAACAAATAGTAGTATAATTATCACGTTATGAAAAGAAGTATTTTTGGAACACCAGAGCCATCATTTGCTTAATGTCACACAAGTCACAGAGCAGTCATACTGACAAGATCTGACTTACAGGATCTTCTGAACGAATGCAATTTTAGTTCTGCAAGCTCCTGTCTTAAAAGAAGCACACTGAAATTTATCTTTCCATGCTTTTATTTAGACCAATAATTTATTAATATCTTCATACATATGGAATGAAGAGAGATGGTGATAGATAAAAATTTTTGTGACTCAAATAAGTAGTTATAAATGCCTGTACTTACACGTTTTTGATATCAATTTATCTATGAGCAATCTAAGATGGAAAACAAGCCCTTTCATAGGCTTACGTTTTCTCTGTAATAGACATGAATTTTCATGTTTATGTCTGTTTTAATGATAATAAATGCATGGCATCAGCTTTATTCCATGTGTAGCTCTTTTCAATTCTTGTTTTTACTATTTGTAAAGCACAACAAAAGAAGAAATGTAAACATGTATGCAGTTCTTTCTCTTCAGGAGCACCATATTTACACTCAGATTTCTTACGCTTATTTTTCTTTTTATAGTACTAGAAAATGTTATAATCCTTATTTGATTCTTTTTCACATGGAGAAACATAATCTTTCCTGCTATCTGCTCTTGCACAATATATTGTACATTTTTGTTCCCAAAAATGAAGAAAACAAGACAAAATTTTCAACACAAACATCTGTAAGGAATTGCATATAAGATCTGGTCATAGATTACAAGCTAAGCAGCAGGAAAGAGCAGGATATGTGAAACAAAGAGCTCTGAGAAGAATGCTTTGTGAGTCTCTGAGGGTTGGGAGTGGCACTAGAGAAGCTGTATTTATTTATACAGCATACAAATACAGAAGCTGTGATGTCAGAGCATGCATGTATGGTATGTCACGTTAAAGAGTATGTGAATTGTAATCCAGCTACCAAGAACCTGAAGGATACAATACTGTTTATTTTATATTTAAGCAGTTGAGCCACAGTCTGTCTGAAGCAGAAAGTATATGACTAAATGGGGGTTTCAGCCATAATCTAGGAGCTAAAAAGAGAGGTACTGCGCAGCTGTTGTCTTTTGAACAGGTCTCATAATACAGGAGCATGAGCTGTATGGGGCAGGGCTCATGAGAGTGAATCAAGCACCTGTGCCTGCTGGTAGATTCATGCTTAGACTATATTCAGTGAAAAATAACAGAGATTGTGGATGGCAAATGATATAATTTATATGAAATGGGAAAGATGCAATACTGTATCTATAGGTAGGAGGAGTCTGACTTGTATAATGTGCCAATGCAACACCAGCATGTTTGGAGAACATTTCTCAGCACGAGACAGCATCTGAACAGCTGTGCAAGAGCAGTGCAGCTTAATAGGTGGAATTTTTTAAGAGACCAAATGGAAGTGATTGTGCTGCAGGTTACTCTGGTAGACATATGGTACCCCCTGTGGAAGTATGGCTGTGTGTAACATGTATTGTGGTGTTATTGGATGTTTTCAGGGTAAAAAGATTATTCATAAAGGAGCTATATCCTCATTATATAATGGCTGCTGAAAGATCAGTGTTCCACTATTGTCAGCTGCAGCTCCTTATGATGAGGTAGTGCAGGCACTTAACAATACACAGCAGTCTGCAGTACGCCACAGATAAATTTGAGATGTAGGGGAATATTTAATTGCATTTAGAACTTGTTTGATTTTTCTTGTACCCAGATACAATAGTGCTTCTTAGCTGTAACTGTTCAAAATTGTATAGATGTCCTCTGCTTCTCTTTTTCTGCCTTCATTTCCTCGTTCCATTTTGGATGATACAATAGCACTTGCTTGCTTGCTTGCATAAATATGCAAATTACAATTTGGCCTTATTAACATTCCCCAAATGACTACTTTGACCATGTCTAAATCAGACCCACTGAACCTATCAGAATGTTTTGAGACTCATAACTCACATAGTAGTCCTCTGCCTTGCTGCTGTGATGGTGCACTACAAGGCACCAGCTGCAGGGTTAGCTCTGTCGTCCTCTAAACAGAAAGCCTGAGTATTGTTCCAGGAGCCATTGTCTGCCAAAGTGAAAATCTGAACACTGGACAATCTTTTATCAAAGAAGTAGAAAGTTCCTTGATTTTTGTTGTAGGCTACCTAATATAAGGAAGATAGTTCTGGAAACTGTTTTCCTTCCTGAAGATTTAATCCTGTTTCACTAGATTTTTTTAAGCTGTATCTGTCCATGTAACTACAGCTTTACACGCTTGGCATGTCTGAACATATAATTTGTTCTACAACCGTCAAAGGTGCTCAGGATCACCAATTAGCCAATTATTCTAACTGCTTAAGAACCTGTATCTTAACTGGCTTTATTTCCCTCAGACATACTGCAGTGCCTTGTTGGAATCTGTCTGTGAACTATTCCAAGGTGTGTAGTCACTGCCATAGTTGCATACAGAGTTACTGCATTGTAAGTGTTTTCTCATTGCCTTAGGGATACAGAACATATTGTCTTCTGTTTGATTCTATTGTATTTTGGAAAGGACTTTGGCAAAGAAGAAATTACATGATAGCTAGAGCTTCACTGCTTAGAGCAAAATGGCTGGTTAACTCATTAAAAAAGGTAGTGTATGTAAAAGTCAATTTAGTGAGACTGCAGAAGAGAGAAAGCTCAGCTGCTTTCGAATCTGCAGTTGAAGATGACAGCTATTCTAAACGCCAAAGAAAACTGCATATCCTAATATAGATTTTTCTCTTCTTCTCAGTGCAGATCACCTCTCGTTTCCTTTTTCATTTAGCTATAGTGAAGCTGGTGAAGTAATACTCCGCAGTCTTTTAAATGGCATGTGGGAAATGGAAATAATATTTTCAAATTAGAAAATAATGTATGTCAATGATGCCTTAGGGCTCTATGGAATAGTACTTTTGACAGTTTCCACACAGTAGATCTGATTTATGTTGTCCTAAAGCCTGTATCCCCAGAGATCTCCTCCAGGAGCACGTTCATTGTTAACAGGACAGATGAGTAATAAGATAGCTGAAATCTGCTGTCTCTTCTTGTTTACACCCTAGAATGGTGCATATAGGTGTGACAAAGGGGCAGCCACACAACTTTTCTAACTTGTAACTGCTTTTGCTGGACCTACCTCCATGCTATGTATTAAGTATTACTGTTTTCATACTGAATGTATAACAACAGTTATATATGATTTCTGGTGACCAACTCTCCTTTTCAAAGCAAATTAACAGAGAAATGAGAGAAAAATCCTTATTACCTGGATGCTGCAAGAATCCAGTGTTTCTCCTAACTAAACTTCTGGGCTTAATACAGAGACAGTTGTTACTCTGGAAGGTTATTTTCCCCTGTCAATAGAAAAGTGTAGTACATCAACATTCTGCTGAATTTAGGGTGTTTGATGCTGCTTTGAACTAGAACTCTTGTTTTAGCTTCAGGAACCAGCCAAATAATTGGGCAACTTGGAAAGTTTTTGTCCTTTCCCTCATAGGAGCCAAACACATAAGTTGAGTTTCCAGCTATGTCTTCATAATTAAATACTGTTGTGAAGCAGGAGTAGATCTGTAGAGTGAAATGGCTAATGCCAAGGACTTGATATTCACACTGGCTTTCAGGGGTTTATTCAGGCTAGCTCTGCTCTTGCCCTTTGAAATAATGGTATATCTTCTGCTTCAGATTTATATTTGGAAATCTTAGTCTCAGTGGGATTGGAAGGATCAGGAAAGATTGTTTAATTTGACAAATGAATCATTCCATAATTTATATAATAAAGTTGTGTTCAAACATATTAGAATTATTTTGTAAATGTAATCAGGTATTTAAAACAGTTTTGTACCATTGTATTTAGATGTTTCCTACTATTAGGACTATTTCTGATCCTCAAAAAAAAAAAAAATAGAAAACCCACTGCCTTTAATGCATATTTTGATGATTAAACTTTGAAATATATGACATAGCCAAGTGTTTTCAAGAAAATTGATATAGTTAATGATGATGATGTCAAAATCACCAGATATGGCACAATCATTGTGCCTCTCAGAATGTGTTTTTACCATTGTAACATCTTCATTGACGACTATTCAGCTATCAGAGATGCTTCTGTAGAGCTGAATTAATCTTTTATCTTGAATGTCCCCTGTAATTGGAATCAAATGCTTATTTTTTAAAAGGTTAAAGATAGTGCAAATAATGCTAGGCTATAAGGGGAAATGCTTACTATTGATTTTTATAAAGATTTTCTTATTTCCCACTGAGAATGGTGCATGTGCATTTACTGACACTTCTCAGCATTCCAGTGTTTCACCAACCATTACAGAAGTTCGTGACTGAATGAAAGGTGAACTACTTGTCTCTGATGGTGCTAAGACGCTGCAAGGAGATACTTGCAAGTTGTTCTCATTTAGGAGAAATTCATGCTTTTATCATACAAACACATTTCAGTGTGTGGTAGAGTGACGGACACAGACAACTTGCAAATGTAATTAAATGGGACTATTTAATGATGCGCATCTGTATCAGTACCCTTGGTGCCATAAGGGCTCTGCTTGATGTCTTGACAAAGTTGGTGTTTGCTGCTAAGATAGTCCAGCACCTTCTCTGCCACTTTCATGTGTCTGTACTTGTGATTTCTTTGGTACTTACAATGGCTGTTGCCTGACCTTGTGACAAGCTAGTTCATGCAAGAAGTCATCCCTGAAATAACTCGTTATTTTGCTGGCTGTTTATATGTTTATATTCCTGAACCAAGTTAAACTTAAGTCTCCAAGCCTGTTTCTGGACATAAATACAACTTAAAATGCTTCAATTATGCTAGCTTTCTTTTTTTTCTTTTAGCATTTACTTTTATATGCCAAGTGGAATTTAAGCATCCTGAAAGACCATTTGCTTCATCACTCAGTTCAGCATTATGTTATTTGCACATTAAAGTCTTAATGTTCTTGCCACTTTTCCTTTCTTTATTTTTTACTCTTTTAATTTTAAATCAATTTCTGTTTAATACTTTTCTTATAACAGTTCTGACCCATTGTAAAAACTAATGCCAGTTATATGGATAGTGGATGTTCTCTGGATTTATTCTTTTACATTTTCAAATATATTTGCAGAAAGGGGAAAAACTTGTGTGTTCCTTTCTCAATAAGCTGAGCTGTATTTAGTAGGTAAAACATTAAATTTCATGGTCTAAGATACCTGTATTGAGTTTACTTTTTAAATGTTGACTAAAACACTGTACAGCAGTAGACCCAGTTATGAAAAACTGAACACAAAGAATATAAGAATTAATTAAGAACAGTTACCATGATGAGTCCTGAGTGAGAACAGGCATTGCTAACAGCAACCCTCAAGGGTTAATTTTCTATCAAACATAGAGTTTATCTTTGCAGAGTTCTGGAGTTTTTCTAATGCAGTGGTGGAAAAAGACACAAACTGGCTGTATACATCTGTGGCCTGTGAGAAGATCTTTAGTTTACAGTGTTTTTATGTAATCCTGATACACGGCTGAAAGGTGAATGTTATGTTTATTTGGAAAGTGTACATTGTGGATCATATCTTATGTTTAAGAACTTAGAATGGGGTGCTGGAGGCAGAAAGACATTTAACAGTAAATGTTTTCATTGTACTTGCTGTAGAACTTGTATCCAGCAGCGAATCACATCCTAAGTTGGGCTGCAGAATATTCTTCCATTATTGGCAGTCTTGTGAGTGGAAATGTAGATACATGAAGGTAATCATGTTCCATGAGTCATGCGGTTGACATGCCGGAGGGACAGGATGCCATTCAGAGGGACCTGGACAAGCTTGAGAAGTAGGCGCATGTGAACCTCATGAGGTTCAACAAGAACAGGCACAAGGTTCTGCACCCAGGTTGGGGCAACCTCTGGTATTAGTACAGGCTGGGGGATGAAGGGATTGAAAGCAGCTCTGTGGAGAAGGACTTGTGGGTACTGGGGAATGAAAACTGCACATGAGCTGGCAGTGTGTGCTCGCAGCCCGGAAAACCAACTGTACCCTGGGTTGCATCAAAAGAAGGGTGACCAGCTGGTGGAGGGAGGTGATTCTGCCCCTCTACTCTGCTCTTGTGAGATCCCACCTCCAGTACTGCATTCAACTCTGGAGACCTCAGCACAGAAAAGACATAGACCTACACGAGTGAGTCTGTGGGAGTGCCAAGAAGATGATCATAGGGCTGGAGCACCTGTTCTGTGATAAAACTGACAGAGTTGAGGCTGTTCAGCCTGGAGAAGAGAAGGCTCTGGGGAGACCTTATACTGGCCTTCGCATATTTAAAGGAGGCTTATAAGAAAAATGGGGAAAGACCATTTTTGTAGTGTCTGTTGTGATAGGACACAAGAGTTTTAAACTAAAAGAGGGTAGATTTAGACTTTAGATTTAGAATAAATATTTTGCAATGAGAGTGGTGAAACACTGGAACAGGCTATCCAGAGAAGTGGTATTTTAAAAACAGGCTTTCTTTATCCCTCTTTAAAATTCAATAGTTCTAAAAGTTCTAAGTTTTCTATGGTTCATGAACAATCTGAAATTTAAACCATGTAAAAGCAGCTGGCATTTAACTCACAGTTCCTAGAAAAATTATTCTAAAAATGACAATGCGATATATATTGCATGTATGTATTCATTTTATATAGAATGTATAAAAAGAGAATGTGGGAAAAGCACAAAAGAGATTGAGCTAGGAAATTCAGAGTTCAGTTTCAGTGTTCTGATTCAAGCCTCTGGAGTTTCCTTATGTGAAGGGATTTTAATCAAAATCAGATTTTTCCTGACAATTTCCCTTGTGGATTTACTCTTTGTTTTCACTTGACAGATCCTTTGCAGCCCTGATTGATAGAGCTGAATTTTGAAGCAGGCAGCTGTAATCCATATGGAATCTATTTTTCTTCTCACTCTTCTGCCTTTCTCTCAGCTGTGTTATCTGGGGCATTTCTGCAGACAGACCACCTCAACATCAGAATGGAGTTATGTTCAAATGCAAGGAGAAGGAAAAAGTGGCAACTCCATCAAGTGATTGATCTGATTTCTCCAATACAGCCTCCAATATATAAGGAGACTCTTCTCTAGTTTTAATGTTCTGTGAGGGAAATATTTACCCTGTTTAGCTCTAAGATTCCAATTTAGTAACTGAATCACACTTTCAAGGTACTTAAATCTGTCCATTGTATTTTGATGAAAATTTAGGCTCCTACAGCAAAGTTCTCTTGAATATATCTTAGGTACGTACTTTAAGAAGACAGAGGTGGGAATGTGTATTAGCTCCTGTGCCTCGTCCTTTTGACCATCTCTGCTGGTCTACTGGTATTTGATGAAGGTTGTATATTTTCACCTTTAGGTGTCAAATTATATTGCTATATTTCTGAGTATATCGCTAGAGCGAGCTGTTATCAGAGATTTCTTAAAACTGGAGGTTCATGTTAATATCGTGAGACTTTGGTATGCTTGGGGCATTATTTCCCTGATATATATTAGGGGTAGCTGAATTTTCTAGAATTGCTTTTGCATGTCCTTGAAATAGACTTTTCCTGCAGTGTGTCCAGGTGTTTCTTAAAACATCATGGAGGATGGCATATATTAAATAACAATCAGAATAAAAAGAGACAAGTCCCAGATAGAGAAGTGGAACATAGAACATCTCAGAAATAATAGAAAGTTATGTAGTTCCATTCCTTTCATGATATCAAATTCATGTTGTAACCCATCTCAATCAAAACCCCAGATGGCTCTTTAATAAGTAGTTTATTAGTATTTCCACCAATACAATCTGAATATCTCAGACTGCAAATTATTACAAAACAAAATTATCTTTGGGGCAAAATCAAAATCATTTCATGAACAAAAAATTTTGCTGAAGTAGGTTGTTGCTGAATTAATGTCTTCCTTGCTGCAGGAACCATGTCGATTCAGAAAGCAAATTTAAAAAGAAGTTCTTTAACTATAGAATGGGCCTGAATTCCATGAAGTCAAAAAAGGATTTATTCCTCCTATAGCCTAAGATATATTTCTAGTTATTAAAAAATTATAGCAACAATAATGCATTCTGAAGAGGCACCACCCTTGAAAGCAATACCTACCTCCACATTTCATCAGTGAGTTTGTGTTCTGTCTGATTGCAGCATCAAGGTCATCTGTGTGGCTTGCATTTAAATAATCTGTTTCCATTGCTGCCTTTAGATAGTAAAGCTAATATGTAATTGTGCTCTTTAAATCATGAAGTGGTTTAATAAATGTGCTTCTTTTTTTAAAGCAGATTTCTGCATTGTCAGAAGGCCCCAGAGAAGTTTTCTGTCAGAAGAATAAGGTTATTATCTTAGCAGAATTAGATGCATCAGGGGTCACATTGTAATTAGGGCCAACATAAGATTTTTGCAAAAATTGGTATCAAATATTACTGCTAAGAAACTTGGCATGGAAAGATCCTCAGATTTATCCATGGAGTAGGCTCAGGTCTTTAATCCATACTATGTTTGCCAGATGCTGAGTTACCTCAGGGAGTATGAATAATTTTAAATGTGTATTAAGTGGCAGCAGTCAACAACCACTCTGGTGAATAGGGGAGTCAAGAAAATGTCGTGTATCATGAGCTATAATCAGCTATCATCCCATAGCCAGTTCTCAGATTGACCCTAAAGCTTTTGCCTAAATGCAAAAATAAAATTTCACCTTTTCTAGAAATACCTGTTCCTTTTGAAATTAAGAAAGTTCCAGAAATTTGTATGGTCTCATATATATAATATTTTATCCAAAAATATTTTAATTTAATTATAAAATAGCAGTGAGAGATGGAGATAAATCTGGGGTTCTTTCCCTCTCATTTATTCTTGTTTGGAATCCAGTTCCAGGATTCTTTCATGGCATTCTTCCAGACGATTTGATCTACTTATTGACAACCCACGTCTCATATCAGTGTGTGATGTTGCACAGCTGGAAGTGAAACAGCTTATTTTCTCTTTCAGATAGCTCTTTTCCATTCTTGTTCTAAATGGTTTACCATTTTATACCTTCTAAATTCTAGCCAACTCCAGCACTTGTGATTCAGTCCTGCAGTGCATGAAAAGTAGGTTCCGTCTGGTGACAAACTGATTAAATTTCCTGTAAAATATGCTGGTCCTCTGCTTATGTGATGTCTGAAATCAGGTGCTGGTTCTGGACAAAGGTTTAACGTTGTGCTCTAAAAAGCTTGATATCTAGGTCATCTTCTTCTTCCAAGCTGCCACACACTGATTTTTATTCTTAGAAAGCTGTATAGTGATTTATCAGTATTGCTTAAATAATAGGCCTTTGATGCAGTTTAGCTCAGAAACAGGCACAGAAGAAGCACCTGCGAATTCTGAGTCAGTGGACTGGTGCTGGTGTATTCTAGAGCTTGTCTTTAAAAGCAGGATTCAGTTTTAGCATTCTGCCCTATTCTAGTCTTGGATTTTTCCTTGTGGTATTGCATGCATACTGTCATATTGGGTTTTAAATATTACAATATCTTCTGGAAGGTGAAGTAATTCAAGACATTGGTAAAATAGCCTAAAAGATTTATGATGCTGGAACATACTGCCAAAACATTTAAAAATTTTTACATTAGGAATAAAGATTTTTAATTGTGTCAAATAATTTTGTTACAAATGCTTGAAAATACTTTAAAGTAGCTATTTTCACTTAAATAATTTGGAATCTAAAGTTATGCAGAATACAGCCAAATTCATAATTCTTCTGAGGTGTGATGAAATTTTATGTGTTATACTGAAATGTAGGGTAGTTTTTGAACTTCCTTTACTGAACTTCATTTGCCATTAGTTCTAGTTAGTGTAATCTGGAGGAAAAGGAGACTGAGAGAAAGGGTAGTTTTAATTTTGGCTCTGAGTCACTGTGAACTCCAGGTCTCTTTGTCCTGGTTTTTTCAAGCCATTAACAAGGGTTGGTAGTACTATTTATCTACTCTGTAAGTATTCCTGGAGGACTGGGTGGATAGTGTGTGTACAGAACCACCATTGTATGCCAAAAGCCTGTGAAGGAAATGTAAGGGGTAGACTGGAACTTACTGCCAGATGATCTTTGATGTAACCTCCATGGTTGGCACAGAAAGGAAAACTGAACATTGGAAGAAACGAGAAGCCATGAAAGCTGTGGTGAGCAGGATTGTTTTCTTTAGCCTAGCTGGATGAAGTTTAATGACAGACTTTGCTGGAAGCTGTGAACTGGAAAGCATCACACAGTAAGGGAGTATTCTTCCATGAGACATTATAGGAGGACCAGTCTTGTTCCAATAAACTTTCCAATAAAAATCAAGTTCGCCTGTTTGGTCCCTTTGAAAAATATTTTATTATCATGGCCTCTCTCATGCCAGTGCTGGGCATTCTGGGATTCTTGAATGAAAGCAAGTGTCAATGCACTTGCTTGGTGGTGATGATGTTCCTTCACTTCAGTTTGAAAAAGTCAATACATGAACTCCAGTCAAATCAGTATTTATGTCAGCCCAAGGAAATCCATCAGTAGAGAAAGAAACTTTTTCTAGACACGCTTGAGTAATTTTATTTCCTTTTACTTGTGCTGTAATTTTACAGCATGGAATTGGAGTGTCATTTGATATGAAATCATATTTATAACTGCTTTTTACTGTAGTACTTCAGGATTGATCAGGAACACGGCTGTCTGCTATTAGGCATTCAGTGGAGATAGATACACCCTAATGTAAACAGGACTGCAGCAGCTATGTGTCCAGAACTTGAGGCAGGAGTACTCACCACATGTTACTTTAAGAAACCAAAGCCATGTTAGGGCTCCTTCCTTCTCCACAAAAATGCCTCCAAGACCTGAGTATTTTGCAAAGCAAAGAATAGGTTAGAGTTCCTGTCTTGAAGGAGATACCATCTGCTTAGACAAAATGTCATAGGTCAACATAAGCAGAATGGGTAAAATGAGCAGCAAATTGTTTCCACAGCTTTGTGGGTGGAAGGATGGGGAGATTGAGGTTGTTGTGGAGCAAACATGAGGCTATTGTGGAGCAAATGTGAGTGACATACCATGAAGAAGGGAAGTAGAAGCTAGAGCTGGATAAGTCAAACCCAAGGACAACTGTACTCAGTCTGAGGATCCTCTTTGGGCTGGTTCTGTAGGATGTCTCATTGACCTGTTTTTCACTTGAACAGAGTTTCTTTCTGTTCCCAAATTGTGTTACAGTTTGATTCAGCTTATTTAGTTTTTGGAGGAAGTACTTGTTTACAGTTATTTAAACCTACAGATTTTAATACTATTCAAAGCTAATGACAGAGTTATAGCTGTTTCTGTTCCTGCCAAAGAGAAAGGTTCTCTATTCTCCTGTGGATACTTCACTACATTAGTTACTCATACTGTTGCATTTCCTGTATGCTTCTAAGTTAATAGGACAGTTTTTCTACACATCTGACAGAGTTTATTTTCAAGAAGCATAAAAATGTAGTAGGTTTTAAGGACACATGTTATTTTGTACTTTTATAAACAAAAGAAGTGCTATTTTTATGGTAGCTTCAATTGTTCAGCTCAGTAGTTGTTGAATCAGCTGCTGGTTTTTTGTCACCTTTATTTCATTTTAAATATATTAGTTCTCGTGATCACTTTGCAATTGGCAATACTTAACAGTAATGTTATTGCATTATCTTGTCTATCTTGAAGCTGTAGCTACACAAAATGTATATGAACTAAAATCTCCATACCATAACTGTAAAGAGGCCATCTCAGACAAAACCAAACCAAAAGAATACAAAACTCCTCGCAGACTCCAAACTCAAACCATAGAACTTCAAAACTTGAAACTTGCACCATAGTCAGAAATAAAGCAGAAGTACATATTAGTTAAACAAAAAAAAAAAAAAAGGAAAACCAGTCTTCCTAGAATGAAGAATTTCAGCCAGGAGAACATAAACTCTGTGAGTAGACCTGAACTCATGAGATCTCTAACAGTTCTGAACAGCTGAAAAATGCAGTGGAAATTTATATTCTTACAAGATACTGCAAATATGTTGAATGCATGCACAAATTCAAAATGAGAAATTCAAATAGTTTTGCTTTGCACTTGAAATGACAAAAATGCTTTATAATTAGCATTGGGTCCTCTGAAAAAATAGAGAACAATGAATGTTTGCTTCATCGTATTGGTAAGACAGTGAGCGCTGTATCTGCAACTGCACGTTTTGATGCTGTTACCTAACTTAGAGTGTATATTTGAAAGTTTTAAAAACTACTGGTAGTGGTGGAACACAGGACTCCAGTGGGTGTCAGCCTATTCAAGTAAAGTAACTTGTTCTGTGAACGCAAAAGTCTTACCCCTGTGTAAAATTTACCAGCTTTTAAAATATCTACAATTTTAAAGATTTTCTTTTTCTTCTGGTGGTAGGCATAGCTGTTATTTCTCCTAGTAATGATGTAACAACAAACTTTAGTTGCAATTTTTCATATGCATCTAATCAATGAGAAAACAGTTTCAGGCGCTAGATTACATCTTGGCAGCCAGGAGTTCCCATGTTTAAATTTGTACCCTTCTAGCTTCAAAGAAAGAATCAACAGCACTGCAGATTTCAGTCCCAGAAATACAGAGTAAAACTTGATAGTTTTCACTGCAGACTTGGTCCTTGCCATGAGGGAGCCCTGTAGATTGCTGTGTGCACTCACAGTTGCCCTTCAGGGCCTTGGAATAGCTCTTTGCTTCCCACTGCTTAGGAGGCTCTCTGCACAGGACCTTGCCAGGCCTTTGTTCTCACTGTCAGCTTTCATTGCACAAGTATTCCTTGCTCGCTGCGGGAGATTTACAGACCACGTCAGCAGTCAATTGTGAAAAATGTTGGTATTTGAGAATTCTGAAAGAATGGCATACAGAATAGCTCGAAAGCTACAAAGAATCTAAAGCTGCCTCTGCCTATTTATTTTTTCAGTGTCGAATAGGTATTTACAGTCACATTAGGTAATCTTGTTCTTTTTTCTCAGAGATCAGTACTATTTATTTGCATTGAGAGGGTGTGGAATGCTGAACATAAAGAGAAAATATAAAAATCCTGAAACCTCAGGGCCTGCACATCCAGAAGAATGTGGAAATATGGAATTTTACTAGCTGGTTTTGCTTCTGACTGTGAATTGCAGTCTATTTGTTTGCTTCTAGCACAGTGTCTCCAGTCAGTGAACAGAAACGGCAATCTTCTCCAGGGATCTCATATCCAAAACAGATTCAGAACACTTGTTCAATGATGACTGAAGGCATAGATTTGTCTGCTGTCTTTTGAGATGTAAGAAGAGGGGAAGACTAGTTCTGCACTGAGCATTCTTTGCATATCCTATTACCCTATCCTATTTTTTTAGACGAATGGTTATATAAAGTCATTTTTTTTTCAGGAATTTCTCTTTCAGTGCTGCCCTTTTCACACCTTGTAAAATGTCTCTTGTTCAACAGCAGATTCCTATATGGAAAGCCTATTGGGAGGGTCCCTGCAAAACATATTCAATAGTCTGTTTGAGGCAGCTGAAAAAGAAATACCTGTCAAGATAGCATAAGCTCCATATTGAGAGAAAAAAATGTTGAAGGGAAAATAATCAAAATGTGAAATCTGCTTTGCATTAATATGTCACTAACAGTAGAAAGCATGCTCTTATTAAGATATACCAAATTCAGGAATATTGTAGCAATGAGATGAGCTTCCAGAGGGAGGGAAGAATTCTGCTGTTGTGTTCTGTAATCCAACCTGTGAGTAGATTACTGCTATATGAATTAGAAAGAATTTGAGAGGTCTATGGTATGTTAGACGTACAAGTTAGTGATGCAATTAAAGGACAGTCACTGCAAAAGAAAGTGTGTATCCAATTATATTCAGGTACATCCCCAGCCAACTACCAACCCAAAACATAACTAGTAGATTTAACAAGAAGAAGAAAACTGAAAAGAACATCAGGAAACCATGATCTGATATTGGCTTAGTGAGTAGCATTTTAACCTGTCAGTGCATCATCATTGTCTTTTAACAGGTCCAGTGACTCGCTGGTTCCATTTCCTCCCCTAACTACTCACTTGAAGAGTAAAATTGGTGTTGTCTACTTCTTTATCCACTTATTTTATCCACCTCAAACTATGTCACTTTGCAGACATATTTTAAAGGATTACAAGCACATTGTTTAATCTCCTTGGGAAGTGACATGGTACACTGCAGCTAGCATCCTGTGCAGTGATAAGGACCAGCCTTGCTTCACAACTCATTTTATCTATCTGGTTGCAGGCCAGAAATGTGACCTGTCTTCTGTCTCTTCGAGCTGTTAGAGTAGCTTGGCTTCTGCTGACATTCAAAAAATGACAAAAGGCACCAACTTGATTCCAGAAAACCACGTGTTTTCCATTGTTTGTTTTAAATGAAAAATGCCTTTAAATTGCCATGGGAACCAAGAGGTTACTTTCTCCAGACACCATTACATGGTTTTCAGTGGAGATTCAGGCCCAGAGCCTGTAACTAGGGGGCTCATTCTTCGTGATTTCCCACCTCACTGAATTCTGTTTTATGTGGGTTAATTTGTAGGAAGAAAAGAAATCCAGAAATACAAGAATTAAATTAGCCTTAAATTGGCTAGGAATACTCTGCCTCATATTCTAGAAATGTTTCTCAAAGTTTTTTCTTGTCTCTTTCTGCTACTAAGTATCTGATAGAAAAACTCATTCAAATGGAAGAGAAATATCTTGCCTCAAAAAATAAAATATTAACCCCTGGAAGCTTTGTCAAATATTAGTGCAGGCAAGAATGGATTGCAGACTTTTCAATGAACAGTATCTGGCTCTGAATTTGTTCACAGCCGAATATAAACAGTTGCTTTTAGAATATAAACTATTGTCCTCTTTCTGGTTTGTCACAGAGACACTATTTACCTCTTTAGCATAAACCCTGAGCCACCACAAAGAACTTACCTGCGTCTCTGTTTCAGGATAAAACTGTGCATATGACTGAGTGAACTGCTCATATACTAAAAGAATTGTACCACTTTCCTGTGAATATCTTTGCCTGAATAACTAATAAGAAAAGAGAGGAGGGGAGGGGAGGGGAGGGGAGGGAAGGGGAGGGGAGGGGAAAGGAAGGAAAGAGAAAAAGGAGAGGAAAGGAAAGGAGAGTAGAGGGAAGATAGATTTGTTTTGAATGAGTTTGAGAAGAGGCTGTCTGCTTATCACCCTTTAGAGTCACTGTTACATGTGTAAATCTGCATTTTGATCCATAGAATCAAATGATTTTATGGATTATCAGCCAGGTTTATAGTCACTTCTTGGCAGTGTTCATTCCAGTACTTATGTTATCTTTTGAAAACTGCATTCTGCATTCTTAAGAAAAAGAGCAATGGAGGCAGATGTATTGCAAGCTTTCTTTAAAGTAGCACTAACAATTACTCATGCCTTACGTCTTCAAGCATTGTGGAAGTTAGCTTGGTGCTTCTGTTTTCCTAAACCTCATGCTTTCTGAATGCTACAAGTAAGGAGGCAGATCAAGAAGAATTGTAGCTTTTTTTTTTTTTTTGCAGTGAGAATGCTTGTCCCCTAGAGCCTGAGCCAAGACAAACTTATTTACTGTAGGTCACTGAACAGGCAGAGCCCAGTGGCCTTCTGGCAAAAACCTGCGTGTCTCATGACTAATCCTTTTAGCTGTTCTATCTGAGTTTATCTCATGATAGCAGCCAGAATAGAAAAAAGCTGAAAATAAGAATAGGCAATAGCAATAGCTACAGAAGCATAGGTGTTCTTACTACAGGTAAGAAAATCTACTGTGGAAAAAGGATTGCTTAATCACTAGATTTTTCTATGAATAGCTGCAAGTAAAATCAAGCTCTTGGAGTTGTTAAGATGGGCTTAATGGAAGATACAACAGAAATAACAGAATGCTATGCATAGAAGTACTTAGGATGACATAGGTATCTAGGGTTTGGAACACCATCAGGTAGTAATGTGAAGCTATGCATGTACCATGGGTTACACTGATAATTCTCTTTAAGTGTGTTAGCTAAACAAGTAGTGGAATAATAGTCTTCCATGGCAAGCTGCCACCCATATCTGCCTTTCTTGTATCATATAATTAAATGAAATCTTACAATAAATATTTCCATTCTGGGTAGCTGCCCATGAGTTTGAAACAGCTTTGTAAAAGGAGCATTTTAGTTAATTAAGCTTCTGTAAGTGAATCTGCTATCTCATGATTCTTGAATAATAAAATTTATGACTAATGGATTGCCCAAAATAATTATTCTAATGATTGTTTCTTTCAACAGATATATTAAATATGTGGCAATTAAGAGAAAATTTTAAATAGATCATTATATTAAAATTAATCTGTAATCCTGGGGTGAAGTTGCTATTAATCTTTCACCACATGACTATGAAGGCCCAAATTTTTCCTTTAATTTAATGATGAGAATGAAATTCACTGGGAAGCTTTCCAAAGGAGTTTTAGATTGATTTGGGGCTGTCTGTACCAGAGTAGCCAAAGATGAATGACATGGGATATGAATGTTCATGCCACACAGGGGACACAAAAGTGCAACTACCATAGCAGTGAAAGTCTACTTAATATTCAAAGAAATTAAGTAAAAAGAACCCTAAACTTCTCAACTTAATTGAGGTAATACTATTTTCTGAAATGGACTTTAGTAAGACTAGACAAGGTGGCTCACAGTGATTTTTGATACTGTCAGTGAATGAGAGTTTTTCTTACTTTATGGAGTCATTTTATGAACCCTCAGCCTCACAGAGTGGAGAGGTAGTTAAAGGATATAGCTAATCCACTGATCCAATCTGAGGTTTCACACTGGAAAATTTGTTGTCACATCAAAACCCACAGGATTCCTTATTAAAACTGTGATGTAACTTGTTTTCAAAAGAAATAGGTATGTCATAGAATGATAATGAAATGGCAGGAAGGAATAACATTGCAGTTAAACAGGGAATGTTAAACAATGCACTACATAGAGAAGGGCTAGGTAGCTTCCTTATCTTGCTCCACTGATTCCATTACAGGTGCTTGCATTGTGTGCATTATTCACTAAGTATTCTTCTGTAGTGTCTTAGCTGAATATTAATAGTATAACTGTATCTCCAGAGCTTAAAGTTGCCATAGGCCAGTGTTTCAAGTAGTTATTTAATTATCCCTTGTGATAACATGAAAGCTACATAGCTGGTCCATTGAAAGGCTGGTGAGCTAGAAACCCACACATGAACATATTTATTAAATGACAACTAAGAAGATGGAGCCATAAATTATTTTAAATATTTGAGTGCCTGAAATACACATAAAAGATATCATCTACCTTGTATTTGTTACTTACTTTTTGGGGAACTGCGCCATCCACTTACAGATTAGAACCAGAAACAGAGCCAAGCATTCAGCTGGTGTGCCCTTACTGCTTTTGTGCTAAAAGCCTGCCTGGCAACAGTCTGAGTCATCTTAGTGAAACTAGAAGCCATAGGGTAGCTGCTGGGAAAGGTTGGTTGTATTTCCAGCTCTCCATTGCCAAAAGCAGGTGATGTTACCACAAGGAAATCCTGATGCTTCTCCAAGGCACCTTAGCATCCAGAAACAGTCATACCAAGGGGCTGTGACTAAGGCAAAAAACCCCAGTACAACAGGTTTGGTTTTGCTTCCCATTCACTATTATGTTGCTGTCTTCCACTCTGAAAGACTGTGCAATTTAGATCTCTAAGTAATTTAATACTCTTAAAGAGGAAAACCATCATTGCTGTATCTGCAGGATGCATTCTGCAGGAAGATATAAGTGCTACTGTAGCATTCATTGCCCTAAGAGAGTAGCAAAAGTAGAATGTATATATTAGGTTGCTTTGAAACACCATTTTAATATTCCTACTACTAATGCTAAAAGACTCATGCAGTGAAACTCTACTCTTCCCTTTGGGAGACTTACACTGCCTAAGAGGTCTGATCATTAGAAATCTGTTTCTGACATGAATAATTAAATATTCTTTATCTTATTTAATACTTTGACGCCTAGACACATTCTTCTTTGTGCCATGCTGATAACTTTCATCCTTCATAGCATGTTTATAATTTTTATAAGTAGTTTTTATGCTTGCTTTTAATTATTCCTTTAATATAAGCATTCTTAGTTGTTTTAGTATTCCTCATACCTAGATTTCAGATTAGCAATCATTTCAGCTGCGTGTTGCCCAATTTCATCTATTAAAACAAATGTCATGATCTTTGCTATTCCCAACCTCTTCTCATTTTTCTATCTGCAGTTGAAAAGATTCACAATAATAAAACGGCCTTCTTATTAAGATTGGTTTCGGTATGAAATCAGAGACAATCTGTCTCTCATACTCTTGTTTACTTGTGTCTAGTTTGCTGTCAGCTTTGCCTTTTAAGATCTTGCTGCATGTTTTTTTTCCTTCCCTATGAGTGTTAGGGTCTCAAAGTATTTTCCTTGTAGTTGTTCTTGAAAGCATTTCCCTATGTATCATATATTAAGAGTCCATATGAAGTAGTAGGCTGTGGCTCAGGAAATGTGGATTCTATTTCTAGCTCTACCACTTGCCTGCTATGTGACCTGTGATCCTATTTTCCTCTGTAAAATAGAAGTATGGATCACCTTTCTTCTGGTGAGGTGAAGACTTCTGGGGAAGCTCTAGTGGTAGGACACAGGAAGGAAAACGAAGAGGTAAAAGAAGTGGAGTTCTAGTGGAAAATCTAACAGGCAAAAACGGGGGCAAAAAATCAGACTTTGCCTTTCAAAATGTTGAAAGAGCAAAGTATTAAAGGTTGAAAACTCACATTTTCCCAGATAGACTATTTTTAAAGACTATCCAGTCCTGATTTTCTTGAAATAGTGGTATATGTCTGAACATTGCTTTGAGATGGGGATGCAGAAGCATTATTGATACTAATTATAATATCTGGTCTGAAAGAGACTCTGTAACATAGGTTTCCTATAAGGTCAACAAATAACTTTTTGAGAAGCCTGTATAGTAGTATGAATTTAACTTTGTATACACGTGCACAGTGTAAGCAGTTGTGACCTTTATGTTGCAACAGTTCCCAAACTAGTGGAAAGAGCAGAATTTTGGTAAGCAGGGAAGCACCACAGAGGTGTTGCAGTGCACCTGTGGCCAGCTGGCTGTAGTGCTGGGGCACACAGCAGGTTATTCACCACATTTTCACTGCTGCTGACTTGCGGATTGCCAGAGGCAGGCAGTGCTGTTTGACATAGTCTTTCATTAAAGGTGTGAAACATTTTAGATTACCATCAGACCTGTTTTGAACTAATGAAACATTTTTAATCTACCTTTTCGGTTACTTTTCTAGTTATTTAGTTGCTTTCATGAGTAAAGAAAAGATGATTCCTTTAGCTAATCACATCTCTATTGTTTCTTTTTTCCAGGTTTATAGTTAAGACTGTGTATATTGAATAGAGTGCATCTTTTATTTTGTACATATCTCCATGGTTCAAACCTTTTTACAGATATGTATTTATTACATTCTTTATTAGCTAATATTCTGCTACTGTAATTATGGGTTGCATGTTTTCTGTTTACCAAATAAAAAAAACATCTTGCAGAATATTTCCATTTTCAGTGGAAATTTTGAAGGGGAGAATTTGTTTCTAGCTGCTTTTGTCAGCTTCAACCCGTAGGGAGGAGGGACTTGGTTCCTCCTCAGATGGGCAAGGTGCTGGGCACCTTTTATTCCCTCATATGAGGGACTAGTCTACATGTCAGGATGCTTTTTGTGGTCATGTAGGTTGACAGTAACTGTGTTATTTCTGAAGTGCAAGTCTATATTATTAGGAATATTCCAACCAGCTTCAAAATAATAGAATATGACATATTATACGATTAATTTTATATAGATATTTAAATACATATAAAATTGTAATTTAAATGTAGGTATCTGAAGACAAAAGATGAAAATTCCAAATCTGAAGAGAGAGTACAGTCAGTAGTAGGTAGTAAAACCAGAAAATATGGTGTTTATTTTTCTTTCCTCCAGAGCAATTATCAAATGTCTAACTGCTTGGAGGCTGTTTCTGAATACAAGCACCCTGAATATTACCAAGTTACTGCAGTGTTCCTCTAACATCCAACATCCCCTTCTATATGATAGGTAGAATAGTCCAGTGTAGAATATAACTGAGAAACATCCCAGTGTGAATCCTTCTTGTTTTCCTTTTTTTTTTTTTTTTTAATTATTATCATTGTTTCTATTTTCCCTTTTTAACCTACCCTCTTGGAAGTCAGAAAACACAAGGATGCTGATATCATCTGAAGAAGAAGCTGGCATAAACACTGGGAATAAAACTTACTGTTTCTCTAAGCCCTGGGAAGCTGGGGATCGTATTTGCATTCTCTGGGTAGAGGGGTACAATGCACAGCCTCACAAATTGCATACCCAGGCCTAGGTGTTCACGTAAACAAGATGGAAGGTACATAGCTCTCTGAATCCTCTAGCAAATATTTGCTAATTTAACTCTCAATGGGGAAATTAAGATAGCAATCTGAATTGTTTGTTTGCTTTCGAACAGAGGCTCCAAGGAAAAAAGTCAGTTTAGAGCAAGTGATTATTTTAGGTGTATGCTTGGGCCTTTTGCTTTGAGTGTTTAAGTGACTAGTTAATTTACACAGGTCAAGGCTTGTAACTCTTACTGAAGTCTGTGTTGTCCGTGAGAGTCTTGTCATCCTGCTGGTTACAAGGTCAAGTCAGGACACCTAGCCTCTCATCTGGCTGTGTTTTGCTTTGGATTTTCTTTCCTGCTTAGCAATAATTGATTTAAAATTTTCTTTTGGTCACATACAGGTTTATCACTGCTAAAGAACAGCATTTTCAATATGAATTAATCACAGTGATAGCTAAAAATCAAACAAATGTCACTGCTTTACATCACATCTCTGAAACAAGGAGTTATTATTTCTGCGTACAGATAAGGACTTAAAGCAGAGACAGAAAATTGCTGGGTTTTGCCTGTGCTTATGTAACTTGAGAAACTTCAGAGCGCTTCCTGCTCCTTTTTCTATGGTTGTAAGTGTTCAGAACTTTTGAAAATAAGTTTCTTTGTGTTCTGTATTGACCTTTGTTATACAGAAAGTTTGGGATAAAACATAGTTTTCTGGCTAGTGCATTAGTCACAAGACCATCTTTTTTTAAGATGTAAGACTGAAAAGGATCTCATGTGATCAGTGCATGATCTACAGTAGATTATCTCACTATGTAGTCTGTTTCATAAAATGATTGGCGTCCATCTTCAAATTGGTGACTTATCTTTTCCTTTTCCCTGTGCCTCTCCTGTTCCCATAGTGGAGCTTGGGCAGCAGATGTATTCTGGTCTAGACTTCTCCTCTCTGATGGTTAGCCCCTGACGGTTTCTGCTTTAGGTGTTAACTAATACCCACCTTGATTTTTTCTTGCATGTTTTGTCTCAAAAGGTTCCTTACTGATGTTTGATCTCTGTGAGTATATAGAGACGCTACCACAGCTAACCTAATTCCCAAGCTCTTTCTGTCTTTACTTAGAGTATAGAATTTCTATTCCTTTGATTTAAAGTAGTGGCTTTCTTCTGTGAAAAGCCACTTTCATTTAGGCTTTTTCTGTTTTGAATATGGTAGCCAGAATTATACACAGATGTGTTTAAACCCACACCTTATTTTATACAGGATTAATACCTCAGATCTTTACTAGAAAGACCTTGCCAGAGATAGCCTGTGTTCACAGCAAACTATGCATTTTCTATCTGGCACAGTAAATGCTGTGGTTGGCTCTTACAGCCAACTTTTTCTCCTTCAGTGTTATTCTTGTTAACTATTTCCAATTGTATTTGTGGTTACAACCTCTAGTGCAGTACTTCTCTTTGTGTAAGAAAGTTTGGCATTTGTTGTATTTGATTGCTTAGTTTTATATTATTTGGTGTGATTGTTTTTGAAACTTGGCTTGTCTTCCAGAAATTTTAGTTTCCTAAATTACAAATTTATAAGCCCGATTACAAAACCTGTATTTGGGTTTTTCAGAATTTCAGCTCAAACATCTGGTTTGTACAGTCATTCCATGAAGTAAAATGCTCCAGTTCTGGCTGCTTACGGTTCACCAGGTATAACCACAGCATTTGGTTATATCCTGCACTGCATCTATTCTTTCTAACCTAAACCAGGATTTTTTGTTCTGCTTTTTTTTTTTTCTAATAAAAAAAAATTATATAGGATAAACCCAAGACTGTAAAAAGTTTTAGTCTAAATCTCTCTTAAATGATAAATTTAGGAGCATTTTGGCACCACTGTTTTCAGTTGTGTGTTAATCACCCAATGCTATCAGGAATCTGGACTTCTGTGTGCATTTATGTTCCTTATTTTATTGCCTTTTTGAAGTTCATTCATTGGAATAGCTCCATTTTATCCATCCCAAACACAGAATTCTGAAATGTTCATCTTGGGAGCTAGTGGTAAAACTGATAGAATAAAACATTTGTCTGTCATAATGAGAATCTGGGCTCTGTTCCCAACTCTACTAGAACCAATCCTGTCCAACTCTCCTGCCCCAAACGCTTATTATCTCCTAAACGAAGGGGCTGTGACTTGTTAACCATTACAAATGAAATTGGAAGATTTTGCTCAGTGATGGAAAGAGAACATATTGAACATTAAAGTTCAGGAAAAGTTAGAAGGCAAACAAACACATACTTTCACCAAGCAGTAACAATGCTTCACTATATGTCAATACAAAAAAGAAGAAATCACAAGATATGTAAAAATTCTTTGTCTCTTTTTCCTTATCCTTGGGGATATATGTTAACATTGGTCCTGATTCATTAGGAGCTAAGCACATTATTCAAACATTCTCTAATAGTAAGCAGATCCTGAAGTACTTCATGAAACCCTGGCTATAAACTTGCTAAATCCTGTTTTCAGCTTTGATTGGTTTTTTTAGTGCAACTTTTGAACACAGAAATCTTTTTATCCAAGCCAGTGTGATTTCTGAAATGTGGAGTTTCATTGTGAAACAGCCAGAATCCCATTAGGATGTAGCAATGCTTCAGGTTCTTACAATCACAGATCTGAAAGGAAAAAGGTGGTAAGCATCAGTGTCATCATTTCAAAGACAGACTAAATTGGTGTATGAAGGAGTTATAGTTCTCTGTTCTATAGAACAATGTAGAAGTAGGCAAAATAGCCTTTTAATCATCAACGTTGTTGGCAATAAACCAGCAGTGTGTAATTTTCCTTTACAATAAAACTGATTTACTGGAAGAATTTTACAGTTAAATTTCCAAGTGGAAATAGCAAATTTCTGCTTTAGGATGCAATCTCCTATCATGCAGAGTAACTGCATTGGGATGCTCTTTTGTATCTTAAACTTCTAAGAACAGTTGGGCAATAAAACAAATCTGAAGTGAAACTGCTGAACTACTCCATTCTTGAATACATATACACTCCTTAAAAATAAGTTAGGTTAAAAGAAATTTGCTCTTGCACAGTAGGAAGATATGGTCTTTACTTTCTCAGTAATTCTGTACAAATGGATAGGTGAGGATGAAATCTCATTTATGGTGTTCGTTCTCTCTTACAATAACACAGAAATGCTGGTGATGGCACGAAGTGTTAGGATTACATAGTGTAATTAATTGATCATGGGTATTTAGCAGTATTGTGCTCAGTCTTTGATTCAGCATCATGTGTGATCTATGTAATTGTAGACGACTCACTGAATCTGCTCAAGTTTCCCTAGTTGCTTATTTTTATAAGAAGGAAATTATTTACAATGTAATACTGTATAATTTACTTTGTACCAACTGCTAAAGCAGGTAGGTATTTAGTGGAGTGGGCAGGAGGATTTGGAAAGCTATAGCCCAATGATCTTTGCTGTTAGCACCATCTGGAACTACATGTGTTCTTCATCACATGGGGCAAGAGAAAATCTATGCATCCCTTCTTTTTCATCATCCTGGTTGTATCCACTCCTTTTCAGTGGAGCTAACTTTTAACAGGAGCAAAGAAGGCACAAGCAACTAGTAATGACAGGATAATGGAAGGCACAGAAAGTTTTTTGGTGATAACAGAGAGGAGAGCCAATTATCCATATGGATTCTTCTATTATACTCTGTTTCTTTTAACAGACATCAGCCTGGAGCTTTTCAACCCTCTCAAAGAGACTTGGTTTTGTGGTAAAAAATGCTCTGGTACCTGTCTAAACATGAAGCACCAGGAAACTGGCTCTTAAAGGATGTACGAATTCAAAAGGAACAAACAAAAGACAAAACAGAACATAGAAGTGATGAAAACTAAAGGAGAGAAGTGACCTTGCTTCTGTGAATGGCTTTGGTGGTAGATAACTTCATCTGGTTCTTGTTTCCAAATTTTAATATGAATTATAGATCACAAAAATCTGTAGTGAATACAGAAATAAACCTGATGTGCTCTTAGAGTCATAAAAAGTGTTTCACAACGGGCAGCTTGGAGCTTTATTTGCTTAGTTTATCAAAAGAATGTTTGAAATTTGTCTAAGTTATGCTATAGTAATAGTAATTCTTTTTTGATCTTATGAGGAAATAATAAACTAAGCAGGAATAAGGCATACTTACAAACTGATACCCAGTTTATCCTATTTAACTTATGTGTACATATATTTTTACTTATGTGTACCAGTTTTGCTGTTTTTTCTTGTTAGCCAAATATGAGCTCTTTGAAGTTCAGTGGATGATTAGGAATAGTAAAATGAAGGGTATTCTCTTGCAGCTAGTATCAATGGTTTGTTTCTTCTACTGTGCTCTTCATTGTCTTTTTGACTACTTCATTTATCAAAGAAATCATTGCCTTGGGCTTCTTTCTGCAAAATGCTAAACAACTTCTTTCCATTAACTTCAGAGAGGGCTGAGGTTATGAAATACGTTGCAACATCCATCCCTAATTAATCATTTTGAAAACCATTTTTAAAATGGTTATGGTGTTATAATATCCCATGTCTGCATGAAGAATATAATTAAATATTGAACTACTAGGTCATTGAAAGTATGAGGTTGAAACAAATTATATGGAATGCAGGAAATCACGAACTGAATAATGGGCATGCTTTTAGTACAGTAGCTGTGAAGTGTTCAACATCAAGCTAGAATTGTCTTAATACTTTCTGTCTTAATTATATGTTTCTGTTATATTGATTGTACAATGTTTTCATGGTATCATAGACGTATACGTATATAATTTTAGATCTTTAATTTATTTTAGTATAGCATATCCTAGAACCAGAAAAATGTTTGAAATACTGTAAGAAAAGGGAGGTTAGTTA
Organism: Coracopsis vasa; assembly: GCA_026283785.1. Taxonomy (NCBI): domain Eukaryota; kingdom Metazoa; phylum Chordata; class Aves; order Psittaciformes; family Psittacidae; genus Coracopsis; species Coracopsis vasa. The sequence continues at coordinate 10,131 of JANHGB010001414.1, read as the reverse complement.
TTCAATGACACTCTGTGTGGTCTGTGGCACAGGTAATATTCAGTTTCGGTGCACACCATCTTGCAGTTAACAAAAAATATGGTGTACAGTGAAGGTGCTTCAATGGCCTAATTGGTGTCCAACAAGGAAATTATTTCCTATGTCTTCAATAATATTAAATTGAAAGGCCTTAGTAAAGGGAAAATTTAAATCAGGTGTTAGTCCAAACTAGACCTCTGGGACTGTATTCATTATGACTGCTGAAAGAAAGAATAATCCTGCTTACTTTGGGTGGGTTATACAAATCCTTTTTAGGAGGTGTAGCGATAAAAGATGTGAGATCATTACCATCTTTAACTATGATGGAGAGACTTTTCTCTTTATGTGATCAGCTAGTGGAATGTTAGTGAAAAATAAATCTGAAAGAATCTGTTTAAGTCAAAGTTAAATAAATATCATACTGAAGGATAATCGTACTCAGGAAAGTTGTAGGAAAACATCTGTAAAGGTGGAAACATTCACTATTGCACCAAAGTTTTCCTTGACTCCAGGAAATGTAGTGGCATTTTTGAAATTTATGGTAATTCTGCTGTATAATACATGGTGGACTTGTCAGTGTTAATGGTTGGGTTCAGTGATATTAAAGATCTTTTTTCCCAACCTTAATGATTCTAGGATTCTATAATTCTGTTTCAAATTATTGATGAAGCAACCTTTGCAATTGTTCTAGCACACATTGATTGGTGTCCACTTAGAAAAAGACCCCACTGTTTTAAGTTAGTGTAACTGAAATGTAATGGATGTTACTGAGAAGCAACAGCAGTCTTTTGAAATCTTCTAGCTGTTGTATGAGTTAAACAATGTAATAGGGGTCAGCTCTTTGAGTATGCATTCCTGAATGTTCTGGTTTTAATGCAGTTAATCTTGATTTTACTTTACAGTGTAAAAGGAGGCAAGGTCCATTTACATTCAGCTCAGTATGTGAATTGTGTCATTTGTAAAATTCTAGGAAACAGATGTGCACTTAGGACATTAAGTACTTAGGATATTAAGTATACTTAGCATAACTACTAGTAACTGCTAGCACTGTTAAAATGTATCTTATCTTTGAACTATATAGCTCATATAAAACTGAGCTATAGGTAATTTGCAGTAAAGAGTGATCTCAGACTTCTGATTGCGACATACGTTTCAAGTATATCTTGTTTATAAATATGCTGTGATAATGTGCCATCTACTTGCAAATAGAGATTACTGCTTACACTTGGAGCTGTGATAGTCATTGTAGCCTGAAAAGAAGTTACAGAATATAGGCTTTTAAAAAGTCATCTGATATATTGTCTCAAAAGCGATTTGGGATATTTGTAGACCTATGAGGAAAGGAACACAAGGGTGGAATTACAAAAAGTTTGTTTCATGATCATAAGATGTCCCCTGCACCACCATAAGGGAAGGAAAGTATCCATAGGGATTTTCTAGAAGTTTCTATGCAGCTTGAAATAAAATGCTAAGCATAATTATCCAATAGTACACAGACACACTTTAGTCCTCCCCAAGCACGTTTCAGTTCCTCTTAGGCATCCTGTGTTGTGCTGACTGTGCAGTCCAGTTGTTAACGCATGACCTTCTGAGGTCCAGATGTTCCCCTTCACTTGCCAAACATAAGTAATTTTTCATTCGTCTTCTCCTTAGGGCACCCTGCTTATGTCCCTAATCAGGTTTGTTAGTTGGCAGTCTAGACTCAGCAGTTAACCCTTTTGTCACGTAAATTATCTGAAAATGCCCATAATATTTTAGATAAGGTTTTTTTATGGACTTATAGAGGTTTGTAAACTAATTCTGAAGGGTCACAGGAAGTATTTCAGAAAAATAAGTCTGTATATACTATACAGTATTCTACAGCACACGTGGAAAATTTCTAAAAAATATTTTAGCGATGGATAAAATGTACCATTTTACAAACAACAAAAAAAAAAGGGAAATCTATTTTTTAAGGGCATTGCTCACTAGAAAAAGGAAGTGGCTTGCACAAAGACCTCACAGAGCACATTATTCTGCTACCAGAAGGTGCTTAATAGTAATCTGCTCCAGCGCTGTGATATAGTGTTCACAGCTTCTAAATTGCCTGTGTGCACAGAGATGTTCTTATGCACTGGCCAGCCAAATGAATCTCAGGTGCACAGATCTGCTTTATCCCAGTGAGAATTTCACAGACATGCTTGAAGGTTTTGCTTACTAAATTTAATTAATACAGAAGCAAACTAATGGCACTGACATGCCATTAGAAGATGAAGAGGGAGCTTTTGTAGGTTGCAGTAGGAATTTCTCATCTCATCTCAGCAATTTATATTACTTGAAAATTTCTGTTGATGCCTATCTTAGTTTTGATACTGACCTATGTGACTGGATATACGAAGGGCACAACTAGATTAACAACCAGAAACAGTCTGCTTATCAGGACCAAAGAACAGTTGTACTACTTTAACTAACATTAGAACACAGTCATAGCAAATCATTAAATAGACATTTTTCTTGTGTATGCTTATATGGCAATATCTTTAAAAAAGAAATCTAGGTTTTTTTTCAGGGTTCTTTTTTGAAAGTTTAGAGTTTTTCTGAAAGTAGTTTTAAAAAGTAGCAAGATATAAAAATTATACTTTCCATTTGTCAGTCTTTCAGCCCCCATCTTAGATCTTCTGAAACAACTGGAGAATTTTTACCAAAAACTAACAGTGGTACTTTCTTTTTATAAGACTTCCTTTTGTTAGTATTTTATTAGAATAGATGGCTGGATAGTGGAAACCAGCAAATACAGTTAAGGTATGAAGACCTACAGCATGAGTTCTTAATCTGGGCTTTATAACAAAGCCTTTGCATGGGGAGAGATTTAAGAATTTTCCTACTACAAGGAAAGTTTTGGCTGAATCTCACACCTTTCTAAATAGCAAAGAATGCAACTGTGAAAGAGAAATAAATCGCAAGTTTGCAATTCTAGGTTCAACTACTTGGTTAACTAGTTGCCCTTAAATATAACCTTACATTTTCTTTTTTATATACTGTTATTCTTATCATTCTGCTTAGATTGAATAAATTACTGGGAAAAGGGAAGCAGCTTCACTATTTTCAGTAGAACAAGTAGGAAAGTTTGCCCAGAATGAGTTTGGCCAGCATTTACGTTGCACTCATTAGTAAAGTGGCTGAGATACATGGCTTTAACAAAAATTGGTCATAATACAGCATGTGACTTTCACAGAACTCAAAGTTTCATACGAAAATGGAGCACAAAATCTTTAACAGTTGTAGTAAGGTAAAGATTCTTCCTAATAAGCTAGTGATTTCTTTTTCTGTTTGCTTGTGTTGCCAATCAATAGAGAATACAACAGTTTTATTAAAGTTTTCTCTTTCAATCTCCTCAGACTTGCTGTAATGCTTTATTCTGGGATATCTAATATATGCCATCCTTTTTATTGTGGTACCACAAATGATATCAAATAATATATTCTGATCTCTCAACATTTTTGAGTCATTTTGATAAGAATATTTATCTTTTCTGCTTGAAAATACTTAATTAAAGTACTTTGTCACCTCACAACAATTGTAATAATTCATTTATTATACTGTGTGTTAACATAGACTGAATTTATTTCTGGTATGAAAATTCACAGTAGTGACTACAAATAAGCTCCAAATGCTGGAATTTTCTACCTAACTATAGACTGGCACTTCCATTCAGAATATTCAGAGAGTATTTTGGAGCCTGTTGTCTTACAGACTCAAAATCTTGATTAAGACCAGAATGTTCTGGTTCTGGATAATAGTTTGGTCCCTCTGGAAGTTGAGAGAGGCAAGGAGCAAAATCTTGACAAGACATAGGGCTTGTTTTTTGTTTGGTTTGGTTTTGGTTTTTGCTTCTTTAATGAATCAAACTTGAAATTTTGGCAGGTAATTGGTGGCTACCAGGCTTTGTTGTTGGCAAATATTCCACTGGTTGGTGTGTAACAAACCACACTTTGTACCTCATTGTACTTTGATTGTTTCTTTTCTACTGTCATTTTTTGAGATTGCCTTGGTTTATTCAGCTGTTCTTTAAAAGAATCTTAGTATAAATCTGGCATTGGTATAAACATGGCTCACACAAACTTTTCCTTTTCTCTCTGTTATAGTTTTTAACCCTTTTCAATGATTTACTGGCTCTCTTGAGATTAAAAGATACTGGCTTTATCATGCTAAAAAAAAAATCACATTTTCAATAGCTTTTTTGGTTTGCTTTGGAATAAAAACTGCACTATGAGTACTCATTTATTTGAAAACAAGTCTGATGCATGTACATCTGGTTATATTTATTTTGTCCTGGAATAAGTGATTATGTAAAATATTAAATGTGTATTTTAGTTATGTATGTATGTATTAGTGGGAGGGAGAAAAACTCGTATAAAAGTTTCACTTCTCTTTCAGGCACATTTTTTCATCTTATTTTCATCAGACAGGTGAAAGAGTGGAATTAATACTGTAGATATCCCACATGAGTGTTAGGAGTACAAAACTAAAAAATGGGATCATGACCTCTAGTATATCTCTGTAACAACGCTACTCTCTCTGTCTCCCTCCTTGCCTTTCCTTCTACCTCTCACTAGCTTTCCTTCAGCAATATTTTGTTTATTCATTAAATTAATATGCCTACAAATAACAGTGTTCCCATAGGAGAGCAGGAAGATGAATAGTCCTCTCTTCTTCCAGCAGTGGAACCATGTTCAGCGTCAGTGAACTTGCTATTCAAGCCCTGTGGGGACACTCTTTGCAAAACCAGCCTAGTGCTGAGAACAGTCATTTTTTTCTTCTGTTATCTGAGCAATTACATAAAAAAAAAATGTATTGTACAAAATCTAAAAATTATGTATTTTTTGGTCACTACCGCATGAAGCATAGTCCAGATTCTGAAGCATATGGCACACTGAAATCTTATTTCCTCAGAATCGTATTCATAGGCATGATGTTCTCTTCTGTTATCATGACTTGAACAATATTAGAGTAATTTCTCACTTATAAATGTGTGAACGGCATTTGTATTTGTTATTCAGCATTTCCAGCTCTAAATACTGAAACCTAGGTCGGGGAGGGTATGAAGCAATGGCAGGGAGAACTGGGAAACACTGGGGATAATGGACGGACTTAGCCACAGTAATTTCTGTTCTCCAAATTTGTTTCCTTTTAGAATTTGGTAGCCATTCTACTAACTGTTCTTTCATCTCTTCCCTACTTTTGCTCCCTAACTAATTTCTCATTTACCATCTTTTAATCAGCTTTCCCTGTGCTACCTTTAGATTTCTTCTTGAAATTTTATTCTTAGAGAACATGTTTGTCTGTGGCAGATAGGGAATGCCTGTGCTGTGTAACACCTTACTGCCCTTCTCAGTAACTGAACAAAGAGGGTAGTGTTTCAGCCGACACTGCCTGCCAGTGGCTAATACTATGGTATTGAAAATTTAACAGATGCAGTTGGTAGTATAGATAGCAACCTGCTGGACAAAGAAGTATATGTGCAATGTGCATGGTGCAATGGTCTCTTTTACTACTTGTAAAGAGAATATGTCTTGGGCGTAAATATCCCTGGTGGAACCTGAAGATGAGTCACACCAAGCATAGATTTCCAGGTGTAAGAGCTGTAAGGACAACTGAATGTTTCTGTGTAATGAGATGAAACTGACTTTTTTTCCACTTGGGTCAGTTTGAATCCACTAATTGGGTAGGGGGACTTAAGACAAGGATGGTCTTCTTTCCCAGGAAAAACTGAGAGGCTGTTCATGGAATTTTTCTTTTCTGTGAACATCAGCAGAGTGCTGTGATAATGAAACAAGTGCTAGATTTCATATCTGTGGCTCGTACCACACAGACTGTGAGCTTGGTGATTTTGTGGAGATCCTTCAGACTCTCACCCTGCTTTACACTCAGCCAGCTGCACAGAGGCTGCTGTCATACCCCGTGGTCCCCTGTAGCAGAGGGCAATGTGATCTTGACAGCTGGGTACTAGATGTTTCAATCCTGATTTTAAAAACAGTAGAATCTGCAATGAGTCACTACAGTAGATAGCCTGACTTAGAATCTTATTTTGTTCTGACCTTTCCATTTGTTCTTCTTTGCTGACTGTATCTGTTAATCTTGCTGTCTTTGGAATATATATATGTTGCTGTCACCTCATTTTGCCAGGTGATACATTATGAAGTTTTATTTTATTGTCCCTTTAACATTGCTATCTTAACAGTAAACTTTCTTCTCCAAGACTGTCTTCTTTCTGTACTATAGTTTTTGTGTGTCTGTAATTTATCTCTTCTTTTGTATTCTGACGTGAATATATCCAAAATTTATTGTAAGATCTGAAGGGTGAATCTGTTTCAGGTGTCATAAACAATTACCTCTAATAAACTTTGTTGTTTTGCTAAAGGCATTAATGTCATCTAAATAGCCATGCTGATGGGACCAATATTGCAGCATGTATTGCCCACCATTTTTTCTTTTCTGTTTGTTATGATTCATACTGCACACTTTCAGATTGCTTGTTCAGTGAGGTGAAATCTCTGTTGTTGATGCTGGTTGTCTGGTTTAAAGAAATCTGCTGCAATAGCACACACATCTGTGAGGAACATTTCATTTATTATTGAGAAAGCATCTCATCCTCTGAAGGAGTAAAATGGTTCGTTAGAAGCAGTGTGCTTTGAAGTAATAATCCTCAATGACACGTGCTATTACAAACCGTAACATTAAACAAGACATAGTTGGAGATGCATTTTTTTCTTGTGAAAATTTACAGCATCCCAAGCCCTACTTACGCATTTCTTGACCTGATTGTTTGGGTGACCTTGGCAGGGTTGATCAGAATTTTTCTTCAGCAATATATCTTGCAATCAAGAAGCAAAAGACATGAAAATGTCTGAATACTTCAATATGTTCCTTTTTTTCTGATCAGGAAATAGAGGAGAATAAAGATTGGTAAGGAAGGCATACAAGCAATAATTGTTCATCTCTGCTGCTCAGCTAGTGCGCCTGCAGTGTGGATGAGACAAAATATTTATTTGCAGATGCCTATTATGCAAGTTTAATCATAGACCCTTTGATGGTCAGCTTGCTGTGATTTTCAGTAATTTTGGAGGTGGTTTTTAAAATAGATTTTGCAGATTCTTACATATGTGTTATCCCCTTCCAACACCCTCCCTAATTTTTAACCAAGCATTCACAGATTTTCATTTGGAGTTCTTCTCTGTATCAACAGAATTTGAAGGTGCTTAGCATTGTTTGTCATGTGATTGTTGAGAGATAGGCAGCAAATGGAGCAAACCTTTAGCACCAAATTTTCTTCTGTTTGTTTTCAGCAGTTTCAAAATACAGATCCAAGACTTGCAGATGAATTATTAAGGGCAGCTTCTTATCCATGTTAAGGGCAGTTTCTTATTCCTGTGGATATTCTCTCTAACCCTGTTGGATGACACCAGGTGAAAATTCATTTCAGACATCTGAAACATCTGTAGGATCAGAACAAAAAAAATTGCAAATCAGCAATTTTTTTTTAAAAATGATTGTTTTCTATGACAGAGTAAGAAGAGAAATCAGCAGCAAAAAGAGTAATTTCTCATTTATCCTTTGTGTTTAATAGTATTTTGTAATGTCTGCTAAATAGAGGAAATATTCTGCAAACTCTGAATCCCATTTCCAGTGAGATGCTGACCTCATATATTGCCCTGAGAGAGGAATAAGAGGGAGAACTGGGTTGCTTCACCTTGAGAAAAGGTCAGGTGCCTCTGACGTGAATATTCTAAGAATGGAGTCAAAAGAACCAGTACTCTCCCAAAAGGAAAGAGAAAAGGGGAAAAGTGTGTCCAAAAAGTACATCCTCTGTATTTGGCAGAGAACTTACCTGCTGCTCTAAAAGCATCTTGTGAAACCGCTTTATGAACTTGCCTCTGTGGCGAATGTCAGACTAAGAACAGTTATGATAATGGAACATTTTTTCTTATTCCAAGTTGTGCTTTATTTCAGTTTCTGTTTTCAATTCTAAATAATACCGTCTTGTCTTTGACAGAGCAGCTGGTGATTTTGTGATACACAATAAAATAAGAAGTGGATGGTGCGATGTACAAAACCAGTCCTTTTTTCTGTTCAGTTTTGTCATACGAACTCCAGCCTATTGTTGCCTATACTCAAGGCTGGGAGAGGATTCATAGTCCTTCTCACTCATCCTTTTACCTTACTCTTTACAACTAATACTCTTTGCTAAGTTATGCAAGGATGCCTTTTTCCTTCTGTCTGACACTCCATACTAAAAAATTTCAGGAAAAGTCTACTCCTCTTGATTCCTACAGGCTCGTGCAATTACGAGTGTGAGGAAACACATTTTAACGATGGTTTTCACAGCAATGCCAAAAATTCTTTGCTATCGTTCATCTGATTGTATTGTTCTCTCCTAATGATTCCACAGCATCTCTTAGGCAAATAGCTCTAGAAGTCAATAGAAGAGTTATAAGGAAAGAATAGCAGCAAGCAAAGAGATGCTCTTTGCAATGCTGTGTGTAACTGATAGCATGTACTTGCTTTCTTTAAGCTCCAGTTTTGCCTGTTAGAATTGGTCATTTCCAAATCTTTTTCAAACAATGGGCTTGTTTGCATTGCATATAATAATTACACAAAATAATATAATAATAACAACACACTGTGATAATAAGAGGATTTTTTTCTATTATGGCACTTTCAGTATCACGTTGGTTAGAAAATAGGATATTTGATTTTTTCTACTCTGAAGTAATGTTTTGTTACTAGTCCCCAAAATAAAACACAGAAACAAAACAACTAAATGACATCATGGTTATTTTTCAATTTAGATGTGTAAAAGTAGGGCATGATGGAAAATTGGTGTTAATGATTGTCAGTACAAAAGGTACACGGATCAGCAGGCTCTGAGTTCTGTCATCTTTTTCCATTGCTGAAGATATCACTGTCATCAAGTGCAGCCAGGTCTTTTGGAAATTCCCTTGCTGTACAGGACTATTTTGCATCAAGGCTGTATGTTAATAATTTTTATTCTTGCACAACTCTTTCATATGTATCTTCTTCTCCTGCTATTCTATTGACAGAGCAAGCCTTTCTCCCTGTGCTGGTTCCATACTTGCAGGTATAATGGAACAGATGAAATAAGCCAAAGGTTGATGTAGCAGAAAATCACTGTTTCATGTTATGGTACTGAGCAAAACGATTTGTGATTCATGGTTGCCTTTTCTTGCGTGTTTCATAATAGCAAGGTTGTAGAAAACATTCTGTGAGGTGCACAAGCTCTCGACTCAGAGCTCATGGAAGTTGAAAGGAATTGTCCGACTGATTTAAATAGCTTTGTACGAAATCTCACATTTAAGTTAGTCATGATGTAAATGTTTTATGAACATTTAATCTATCTTATTTAATTGAACATCTTGCAATTCCTGATTGTACTTTTTATGTTCACTATCTTTTCTGTTAAGTAACTGTTATGTACATACACACTCTGTTCCAAGAAACCTTTCTATTATGCTCAGCTACACTGTAGAGTTCTACCAAGTAGTGTATTAGCCACAGTTAGAATACTGTGCTACTTTAATCTGATCACTAGCAAAATTTCTAGGGGGTGGGGATGTCTAAATTTTTTTTGCACAAGCATATGCTTTGTTTGTGATGTTTTTTTCAGAGTATGCATTTTGTTCTCATAATATTCATCTAGGTCTGAATGAACAGCTCAGCACAGCTCAGTTACTGTAACTTGCATATACAGTTAATCACAAAAGTTTTCATTAGGTTCCATTAAGTCAATTAGTATCAGAGTTTAAGCTATCACATAAACTTGTTTTGGTGTGTCCACAGAAGAAGGGGATGAGGAGTTCCATAAATGTCTGATATGTAGTGCACTTTTTAGTATTCCAATATATAGAATCATAGAATCATAGAATAGTTAGAGTTGGAAAGGACCTTAAGATCATCAGGTTACAAACCCCCTGCCATGAGCAGTACCCTTACAGTAAAGAACTTCCTCCTTAGATCCAATCTAAACTTCCTCTGGTTGAGTTTTAACCCATTACCCCTTGTCCTATCACTACAGTCCCTAATGAAGAGTCCCTCCCCAGCATCCTTATAGGCCCC
>JANHGB010001410.1:0-11091 GCA_026283785.1 Coracopsis vasa | reverse complement strand
TTCCACTAGAGCAGGTTGCTCCAAGCCCCGTCCAGCCTGGCCTTGAACACTGCCAGGGATGAGGCAGCCACAGCTTCTCCGGGCAGCAAGATTCTCATGTCTCACCACCCCCATAGTAAAGATATTTTCCTAGTATCTAATATAAATCCACAGAAGCAGCTGAAATGAAGAGTGGATGATGAAAAGCAGTAACGGAAGTAGGGGTCATAAATAAAGAGCAGCTAGATAATGAGTAGCAGATAAATGAGTATCTGACTACTTGCATGTAGTTCAGCCCCAAATCCTCTTCTTCTGACTAAATATTCCACTACAAGTAGATGTAAGGAAGCAGTTACTTTCCAATGACAAAAGAAAACCATAGCTCACAAAAGAAAGCAGTAACTTTAGTGTGGAGGACAGACATATTTGCCAGGTTTATTCTCATCCAGTGTAACTGGAAAGATATTCCCTGTACAAAGACATGGAGACAACTTGGTCAGTTCATCACCTCATACTATTTAACATTCCTAAATAGTACTCTTGTATTCCACATTATGGCCATGATTGCATATAAAATGAACCCTATCTGCATCTCCATTTCCAGGAGCCATCTACGGGCCATGGGGAGGTCCTGCTCTCCATCAGCTACCTGCCAGCAGCGAACCGCCTGCTGGTGGTGATCATCAAGGCTAAAAACCTCCATTCCAAGCAGCTGAAAGATCTACTTGGCAATGGTGAGTAGAATAGCAAGAAAACAGAGACTGTTGTCTCTGCTGTTACGTAAATCTAGAAGGAAGGTGGGAAGGGTGGTTGTTTGGCAGAAGAAAAGTAAATGTTTGTCTTAGAAAGCCAAAGAGATTTGAATAATTGCTAAAAAGTGAAAACCAAAACCAAGCTCAATGTTTCTCATGTTCTCTCTCTCAGTCACCAGTTAGAATTCTCTTGCATTCATTTTGTTCCATGCTCATTAACACGGTGCCTCTTTCCACTCCCTATACAGATGTCTCTGTCAAGGTGACACTGAGGCATCAGTCCTTGAAGCTGAAGAAGAAGCAGACCAAACGCGCAAAGCACAAGATCAACCCTGTGTGGAACGAGATGATCATGTTCGAGGTGCCTCAAGAGCTCCTGCGTGCCTCCAGCGTGGAGCTGGAAATGCTGAGCCAGGTTGGTGCTGGGCAGAGCCATGTGCTTGGCAAGTGCAGCCTGGGCTTACATGTCACAGGCACGGAGAGGAGCCATTGGGAAGAAATGCTGAGGAACCCCAGGAGACAGATCGCCATGTGGCACCAGCTCCACATGTAGGATCCTTGTGATTCCTGCCTCTGATCCTGGGTGAATAGGCTGCATTTCACCTTCCACCTTCCCCTTCACAAAGCTGACCAGCACAGCATCCTTCTTATACCCCCTTCTCTGATTTTCCTGCCTCATCCTAGCCCAGGAAACTGCCTGGAAAATGTATTTAAAGGACAATGTCTCATCTGATCAAGTGGTTCTCTCAAACAAGGGGGTTGGCTGACTGGATGATTTGAATTAATTCCCACTGTCATTTGTGTGAGGTCCTTGTTTCTATAGAGGAGCAAAGGTATCATGGAAATGTGAGATCCTCCTTGGCATCTGGCTCTGTCACCCAAGTCCTTGATGAGTGCTGGCTCCATAATCACAAACACATGGCAGATGTTTTACCAGTCATTGTTTTCCATAATACTTTATAAGATTGGGAGAAATGCGGATCACAGAAGTGACTTTCACTGCAGACATAAAGCATCAGTATGAAAGAGAGTGAAGCCAGTATGCAATAAATGGGTATCTAGAACTAAGGGAGAAAACAGAGGAAGAAGAGAGTGAGACAGTCATCACCATCATCCTATGTAGTCTTTGAAGCAAACACTGCCAAACAAGAAGTCAGATACCTTCATGTACTTTTGTTTCCTGGAGTGTTTGATATTTAGGATTCATGGAAACTGCTGAAAATTTGAACATTTCAGGATCCTTTAGCACAATACCTACATCTTCTATCTTTCCACACTGTCACCCAGGAAGACCCTAAACACGGACAAGAAGTTACCTCCAAAAAACCTGGACCAAATCTTTCTGCTTACTGCCATGTTTTCTGTTTGGGATTTTTTCTGAGCTAGAAAGCTTCAAATACTTTTATTCCAGGCAACATTTAAGACTAGGCAAGAGAAATGAGATCATTTCATACCTTAGCCGTTGATTAATGGTTTTGGTTTGACAGTTAACTATTGCACTCAAATGCTCATACCAGCATTACTCAAAGACAACCCTTAAGAACTGCCATGTATTTCATCACTTCCAGACAGGAGGAATTCACTGACCAGACAGACTCTCCAAGGCTTGTTTTTCTGTGTGTGCACTTTCAAGACTTGATGTAGCCTAAATGTTACTGTTTACTGTCCTTTTGTGTCTCGATGGGCTGAAAGTCTGGCATTGGCAGTGATGATGTTATGACCCCATAAGCACACCGCTTGTCCTATCACTTCATTTCAAGTAGTAGACAACAGCTTTAAAGGACTTCAACTGGGACAAGGCACTCAACAGTCTGAAAACAGAACCATGTAGTTTGTAGCACTGAAAAACTCAGAGAACTTCATATTTGCAGGGTCAGCTTGATCCTCTGTTCAATTCAGAATATAGGCTAGGCTTTATCTAGTATCTACCCCATTTTGATGGCTTAGTCAAACAAGTCTAGCAGATGCTGCCATCCTGTTGGCAAAGGGAAAACACCAAAACCAGTGTCTGAAAACTGACTGAAGTGACAGCACAGTTACAAACAGGGGAAGGAAGCTCAGCTGGAAGCCAGTCACTAAGCAGTGACTGGAGCTGGTAGTGTGGCTGACACTGCTTAGCATCTTCTTAAATGACCTGGACAATAGGGCAGAGCATGCCCTCAACAAGTTTGCAGATGATGCAACACTGAGAGTAGTGGTTCATACACCAGGCAGTTGTGCTGCCATTCAGAGGGATGTGGAGAGGCTGGAGAAATGGGTTGACAGGGTCCTCCTGAAGTTCAACAAGAACAGCTAAGTCCTGCACCTGCAGAAGAACAACCCCATGCACCAGTGGAGGGCTGGAGCTGACCATCTGGAAAGCAGCTTCCTAGGAAAGGACCTGGGCGTTCTGTTGAACATGACCCAGCAATGTGCTCTTCCAGCAAAGAATGTCAATAGTGTCTTGGTCTGCAGCAGGAAAAGCATTGTGAGCAGGTCACAGGGGTGATCCTCTCTACTCAGCTCTGGTGAGGGCACATCTGGAATGCTGTGTCTACTTCTGAGCTCCCCAGTGCAAGAAGGATATGGACTTAGTGGAGAGAGTGCAGCAAATAGCCATTAAGATGATTAAGGGACTGGAGCATCTGCAAGAGGAGAGCCTGGGAGAGCTGGGTCTGTTCAGCCTGGTCAAGAGAAACATCAGGGGGGAACGTAGCAATACGTATAAATACCTGATCTAGGAGAAGACTCTTCAGTGCTGTCCAGTGACAGGACAAGAGGCAAGGGCACAAATTGCAATAAAGGAAATTCCATTTGAGCACATGATAAAAACAAAGAAAAATTATTCTGAGGATGGTCAAACAGTGGAACAAGTTGCCAAGAGAGGTCGTTGTGAGTTTCCATCCTTGGAAACAAAACTTGATGGGATACAACACTGAACAACCAGATCTAGTTTACCCCGCTGGGTTTGGACAAGATGATCTGCAGAGGTGTTTTCCATCCTCAGTGATGCTGTGGTTCTGTGAAGAGACTGACAAGGTTGATGCACACTGAAAACTCTGTTATCCTTTATAGGTAAAACTGCTCTTCCCTTTAAAACTGGTGTAGCCAGGAGTTACAGGATCATTTTATAGAGAGTGATAGAAACAGCTTTGACCAACCAACCGAACAGAAAAGCTAAGTATTCCAATGGACCTTAGATCTAATGTTTTAATCTCTGATATTGCTCCACTGGCTAGAGGGGATTTAAACAAGGAATAATTGACTTCTTGTTTTGCTCTGCGGGGCTTTGTTTATTAACTGAAAGCTGTAGGATGCTGTGAACAAACTAGACACAGGGTTTCATCTGATAGTGAATTCTTAATAGTTGCTCTGTTCACAGGTGCCTGTTGATACAGATTTGGAATCGTTATTTCCCTTGAAGTGCAAAAGTCATTGTAATGTTGGCCTACTCTACATAGAGGCTCTTGGCAGCACCGTGATTCTTCCTTCTATTTAGGATAACGATAAGGATAATCCTCTGATATGAACCTATTTGGCTGGCACCGGAAAGCCTAAAGGGCGAAATATTTGCCTTGCTGCCAAGAGATTTCTTTACTTCTGCCTCCTGCTTATTTTAATGAGCCTTTTATAACATCTTGGTGACTGATGGTAAACAGCATTATCTGCCCCTGGAGATTTTGGCACAGCCTGTAATTAGACAGCAATCCTATAGCATTCTAAAGGCACAGCCCTTCACATAAGCTTATAATGTCCCTTTTACGTGTCTACACACTGCTTAACTACAAATCTGTCTTAGGAGCAAAGTGATGCCATCAGTGTTAACAAATGGTGGTGTTCCCTCACTTTGCTGCAATGGGATTTAAATGGGAGAAAAAGGAAGAGGGAAAGTGCATGCATCTTTCCCAGCTGGATCATTTCTGTTGTCTGGCATTTTATCCTGGAAGGAATGTTTCTCACATTCAGCTCAACCTGAACAAAGCCTGACGGGTGCTTGTTTAATGAGGCAGCATTTGATGCGCTGGGGCTGGAAGTGGGAGCAGGGAAGGGCGCTGGTTTTCCTGGACAAGAGGAATGCTGCGTACGTGTGGTACTGGAGGGGCAGGGACCCTCAGCTCAGGCCCTTTTGAACTCTGTTAATAGGAGCTGTTTGTCACCGCATTCCATTGCCTGCCATGGCCCTGCCCTCATCCCTGTTTAGCAATGCTGTATGCCCCTAAGCCTCAGCACCCCAAGGGCTGGAGATGCTAAACTGGTCCAAGCAGACAAACTGCAGGGAGCTGTTGTGGTGGATGACAACGTCATGAATACAAATGCAACGTGTTTGGAAATGCATCGTGCCATCATACCCAGCAGCTTCAGCAACACAAGCTGGTGAAGCATCACTCAAGTGCAGGAAGGACAGGGAACCGAGCCAGGCAGCCCTGTGGTTTTCAGCTCCTAAATACAGGAGCATCACGAACGTCTTAAATCAAAGGGTGCTGCTTATAAACTGCATCATAAGAGAAGCAGCAAAAAAACCCAAACCCCACAGTTATGTCAATTGATGTTCTTTAGCTGTGTGTGTGACCAAAAATAGGCATTAGAGTCCCCAGTGGCTGTTTGATGGTTGCACTGATTATTCTTCTTCATGTTGTTCTTCTCATTATTCTTCTTCATGTTAATGGGTAATAGCAAAAACCCATTAACATGAAGAAGCTGGAAGCCAAGAGACTGCAGGGAAGAAGGAAATGGAAACAGAGGGTGAGGGGAAATCTACCTGGTCAGAATGAACAATCCTTTCACAAAGGGATAGAGAGTTATAAATTTAAGGACACGGATTCACAGTCCCTTGTCCAGTGACAAAACCCAAACAACACAACTACTGTAAAACAGAGTGGGAAATGCAGCTCCCATATTGCATCCAGCATCCACTGGAAGAGGTGGTCTCATGCTGTGGCCTCTGGACAGGACTGAGAGGTCAGAGGAGATAACTTGAGGCTAGTTACTTGGTTAAAATATAGATTATAGCCATGTGTTGCTTTGCCTTGACCTGCCCTCAGAGCTAGATCTTCCTAGAGAAGTGATTTAGTCTGATTTTAGGCAATTTGTGCTGCAGTAAAAGAGATTTAAAAGCACAATCATCAATAGTTATTAAAACATCTCTGGGATGCTTTAGATATCTCCGGGATGATTTAGACTCATTGCTACCCTCAGCCGCTTCCCCAGTTGTAAGGGGGAGCAGTTGCAGCTGGTCTCCTCTAAGGGTAACACTATTTCAGTGCAGTTTTCCCCTCACTTCATGTCCTAAATATCCTTGCATGGTGATAGGAAACATGTTTGCTTTGCAAAGAGGGAATCCATCAAAATCAATGGAAAATTCCCTTTAACTGGGCTGGGAAAAGATTCAGGCTTAACTATTCTCCCAGGCACCACTGTGCTTTCAACACCTTGAGCAAAAGCACTTTGCATTTTGCTAGCATCTGCTGTCAGTATTATCTGGCAGGGGTGCCCAAAGACATCCAGACTGGTTTTCTTCCAGAATGGAGGAGGTTGCAATTTGGGCTCTAGAAATACAGCCCAAGGTTTTCCCAAGTTTTTCTCATGTCTAAGATGAGTTGGGCATGGTGATGCTTGGGAAGAGTTGGGAGCTAATGTGGCTTGGACCACGCTTCCTGCACTCTTTTGAAGGTCAGTTTGAAGTTGGATTGAATTGAAGGGCAGAGCTTTGGCAGCATTTTTGATGTGTTTCTGGTTTTCACTAAGTCTCAAGTGTATTTGATTCTTTTGTTGAAAGAGAAGCATGATGAGTAAATACCAGTACTTGACACTTTATATTGTTTGTTCTATCGGTAATAATCAAACTGCACAAGAACAGTAGCAAAGTGAAATGGTGTTTTGTGGCCTTCCAGCATGAGAAGGCTTTTCTGCTTCCTTGGTCCTTTGGTGTCCCAGTGTGTTTATTGTACAGAGCCACATATTGTTTGTCAAGACTCTATATTGTTCACACAGTCCAAAGCACAAACCAGAGCATGAGGCTCGGCCGTTGCGTTCAATGTTAGAGCACAACTTATAAATCACTGCAAGTAAATGATTCCAAACTGTTCCAATAGTGTGTCTGTGTTGTTTCCCCTTTGCTTGCAGCTCATGTCAGGGGTACAAAGGACAGGGATGAGTCAACAGAAGGTCCTCAGAATGGTGTCACCAAGGATGGGTTTATGACAAGAAGGGGAACAGTCAGCTATGGAGTCCTATCATGGCCAAGCAAAGGAAATCTATTGGCTTTTTCAGCAAGGTGGCAATTAAACAGTGGTGGAAAGGCTTTCCTGCCACTGTAAGGAGGTTAGGAAACAGAATCTGGGAATCAGGTTCCTCCCAGATATTGGCTCCATCTCTGAAACAAAACTAAGAAGTGAATTTGGATTCAGCCTTTTTGCCCCTTTTGCATCAGTAAGGAGGAACACCTACTTAGCTGACCTAATACCATCACTGCAACGAGCTGATTCCTAACAAGACATAGAGATCAAAAACTGCATATAAAAGAGAAAACAGATTTGGGGGGCAGGAGTGGGAAGCATTTACCTCACTGACAGTTTGGGGGCACCCTCTTACCCATCACAGTCTGCATTAAAACACAAGGAGAAACAACAAAGTGAGCCTGCCAGAGCCCTCTCAAAGATGGATGTCACCAGCCTGTCTGCTGCACAGCGAGGGTGATGCTACTGAAGCATTACCCATAGAGGTGGGGGCAAAGGAGCTGTGTTTTTGCTGCACAGGGAGTGCATTTGCCAGGGACAGTCCTTCCCACAGAGGGGATTAGCATGGGGTTACTCGGTAATTCCCAGCCCAGTGCATTGAGAAGCAGCGATAGCTGCTGCAGAACCATTCTTCTCTTAATGCTGCTGCTCATTGTCACTCTGGAGTTATTAGAAGCTTTTTCTCCTCCCATGGTATTTAAATGTTAAAATGGGACTGGCCCATAATCCTCTGTGTGCCAGGATAGTGGCACCTAATCCACCAGCTGTGTGCAGCCATTGCCAGTGCTGGCCATAGAGGTTGGCAGCCTGGTCCTCTGCTTCCCCGAACTTCATGCCTGTGGAATGTGGAGGCACAGAATGGTTTGGGTTGGAAGGGAACTTAAAGCTCATCCAGTTCAAATCCCTGCCACAGGCAGGGACACCTTCCACTAGACCAGGTTGCTCCAGCCTGGCCTTGAACACTGCTGGGATGGGGCAGCCACAGCTTCTCTGGGCACCCCATGCCAGCACCTCAGCACCCTCACAGGGAAGAACTTCTTCCTTATATCTAATCTGAACTTCTCCTGTTTCAGTTTGAACCCGTTACCCCTTGTCCTACCACTACAGCCCCTGATGAAGAGTCCCTTTCCAGCATCCTTGCAGGCCCCCTTCAGATGTACTGAGAATAAACCCAGTTTTCCAGGACAGCTCTCCCGAGCATCACAACGTGAGGCCGCTCTGCAAATCCCATCCCAGTACCGCACAAGGCTCCCCATCCCCATCCCAGTACCACACAAGGCTCCCCATCCCCATCCCATCCCCAGCACCTC
Organism: Coracopsis vasa; assembly: GCA_026283785.1. Lineage (NCBI taxonomy): Eukaryota > Metazoa > Chordata > Aves > Psittaciformes > Psittacidae > Coracopsis > Coracopsis vasa. The sequence goes on along the minus strand of JANHGB010001410.1, from coordinate 2,835 downwards.
CACGCTGCTCTCCCACCCCTCCGTGCCTCTGGAGGGACCATCAGTGTCCCCATAAGTGGGGCAGCTGCAGCAGCGCAGACAGCACACTTGTTTTCCCCCTTGGATCAAAACAACATCAAACGGGGCACTTCAGAGAGCTCACAAGCCTAGCTGGCACATACACTGTTCTGCGGGAGCCTTTGATTATCCTGCAGATATTTTTAGAGCCCCTTATAAATGAGCTGTGGCTCCATTCGTGTGGAACAGCTCTGCAAGAAGCAGCCTCTGGTCCCCTGTGCTCACTGCTCTGTGTCACCACAGAGCCTGCCCCATCCCTCTGATTCAAACACCTTGGGGGTATCCACTTAAACCCACTGGTGTGACTGATGCGCTTGGCTGCCCGTGTTCCCCTCCTTCCTCAGGAGATGTAGATAGGAAAGATAGACCCAGGAAGCACTGCAAACCCCTCTGTTATGCCTGCAAGCATCGCATCACAAGTCCTGTCTCCAGGAAGAAACAACACATTGGGGTTATGTTGCTACATCAAGTTGTAAATGCCAGCTGCTGATCAACAGCCGTCTCCATGGACCATGTCCAGGACACCGGCGGGGCTGAGGAGGAGCACACCAGGCTTTAGTGCTATGAACCATCAATTTCCTTTTCACTCCTATTGACATGACAATCAGTGGCCCTAAACATGAAGGGCACCTTTAGCCCTACATCAGATTTACTTGTGCAAGCTTCCCTTCCTGACCCCAGCTCATGCACTTTGCTTGAAGGCATCTTGCTTTGATACCTTGAAGTTATCATCAGGAAGCTGATCACTGCCAACCCAGTTGGCCGAGTGTCCACAGCACAAAACCACTTCAGCAATGCACTTCACACGCTGCCCTGACTTACACATGGTTGAGCTGCTGAAAGTGAAGCATTGCCCTGCTTTGTGTGCTGCCAATTGACTAGCAAAGGCAAAACCCCAGAAATGAGGTTTCCATCAGCCTGGAGCCTAAGTTGGAGCCCTGACAAGCACCAGGACTTTGCTTACTGCTCAGAAAGAAGTGATTTTAAGCCACTACAGTGAAAGCTGCCAGGTAATGGCAAGCTGTTTGTAACACTTGGCCTGCTCGATGACTTCGAGGAAGTCACTAAAGGCAACTTTTTCTATTGGATCACTGATTTTGGGGTTATTTCCACTTCTGAGTCTGGAAATAACCTCTTGCTTCCAGTCCCTTGGTTAAAACTGGAGGGCATTCACTCTGAAATCAAAGCTTCTGCACAGTCCATCACCCATGGGGTCTGATGCATCCATACACACGCTTTCCCTTGGACCAGAGCCCTCTAAACACAAATCCCCATGAAAGTCAGAATTTCCACCCAAATTTCCTTTTGTTTGGGAGCATCATCAAGCTGCAAAGCTCTAGCATCTTGCACCGGTGGGATACAGGTGGGCACCTAACCTATGGATGCTCAAGTGGGATACAGCTGGGCACCTAACCTATGGATGCTCAAGTGGGATGCAGCTGGGCACCTAACCTATGGATGCTCAAGTCCAAGACTATGAGCATCCATATGACAGTAGAGCCTCAAAGGGGGAGCAAAACCCTTTTTATGCATTAAACATAGCTACAGGGCTAAACCGCTTGCCCATTTCATGTAACACTGACTTATCCGCTAGTATCCATCCACTCCCAGGTATCCATGCCCAGGATCAACTGGAAAACTGAGATCCCTCCTGACCCAGTTAAACGAAAGAGCCAGTCCTTGTTTATGAGAGCTTTCACCTGTATGTACTGAAGCTCAGCAGTACCATCAGCATCAGCACTTACAGCACACAGTGCATATACAGCATCCATGCAGTCGGCTGCACTGCTTTGCTTCTGTATGTCCTGATTTCCCCCACAGACACATTTACAGCTGAGTGAGCAACTGAATGAGCTGAAAGGTGTTTTTCCTGCCTATGTTCCTCTCTAGCTGTGGCTGGCACCCTATAGCAGGATTGGCCTAAACCTTTGCAATGTCCTCCCTGCCTGCACTGCCTGCAAACCAAAAGTGAACCCAAAAGGAGCCAATGTTCTCAGCTTTGACAGTGTTTGGTCAGGAAACACAGCTCACAGCCCAGTGCTAACCCATGGATACTTCAACTTAAAGAGGTTGCCTCTCACACCCATGCAGATTTAGGAGGTACAAGAACCTCCATGTCCAAAATGACTCTTATTTCATTGAACTGTGTTAAATGTCTCACTTTTAGTTCATCCCTCATGGACTCAGCCTCAACCATAACCTTAATGTTAAAGAATAAGAATACAAAGTTAAACCTGCCCTTTCTTGTAAGGGTAGAAAAAGTCCAACTTCCTCAGGCTTTGGAGCATGTAGAGCTCAGGAGAAGTCTCCATCCTTCAAATGTCAATGTGTGTTACAAGCACAGCCCACTACAGCAAACAATACCACCACTGCACCCAAGCTAGAAAGGGAACTGCAAGGGCACCCATATCCTTACCCATCACCCTTATCCTTATCCATAACCCTCGCTCTGGGAAAACAACACTAACCCCCAAGCACAATGTAAAGAATGAGCAACCCAACGTGATAAATTTAAATGTTTTTTTATTAACAAACATTTTACATTACAAGGATAATATGACAAAAGGAAGGTTCTCGTGTACATACTATGATATATCAACATAGCTCTATTCGTATCCAGTGTCCTAGGTCCTTTCACACAGGTACTATAAAGCATAGTCTGTAAAGTAATAACATTTTTAATGTTCTCCAAAAAGAGTGATATTAACATATTAATACATATGTAATAATAGACGTCTAGATATTTTCCTCTCATTTCATGTGTTCGTGTGTGTGTGG
>JANHGB010001402.1:0-30508 GCA_026283785.1 Coracopsis vasa | reverse complement strand
CTGCCAGGCGCGATGCGCGAGCGCCGAGCTATTCACCAGCCGCCGTTCCGTGGCAAGGGTTTCCCGCCGCGCCGTCTCATCGATGCACTCTGCCTTGCCTCTGCACAAGCCTGTGGCGCGACGTTGGGGGGGCGAGGCCCCGCACGGAGCGAGGGGAGCCGTGAGGTGATCGCTGCTTCCCGGGAGCCGGGCGAATCGGGGCGGGGGGTGGCACCCGCCCGGAGCCCGTCTGCGGCGCCTCCGGCCTCCTGCGGGAGGGGGGCCCTGTGATGAGAGGTCCCCATTCACCCCTTTATCCCCTCGGTTCAGCCCGTGCGGGGGGGCTGTAACGGTTCTAACGGTCGGGGGCGCGCTCGTGTGTGTGTGTGTGTGTGTGGGGGGGTTATGGGGTCCCGTCACCAAGACCTGAGGTGCCGGACCGGGAGCGGGGGTGCTGAGCTTCCCCTTCTCACCACTGGGCCGCCCAGGGGTTGCCTAGTCGCGATCGTGACTAATGTCGCGATAGTGGGTGGGGGGCTGCCTGGTGGCTTGTGTCGGGTGTCGGCTGGGAAAGCGGATCAGTGGGCACCGGTACCTGTTGTCTCAGCCGGGCTGCGGGCGTTCAGCGCCAGCATTAAATCCTCGTGGAAGGGGAAGGTTTCTTATGGAGCTTCTCTCCTTGATTTCTTGGTAGCGTGAAACACAGTGGTGTTAAATATTAAACAATATTCAAGTCTTGTCAAGCAGAATCGAGCTAAGTTACCTAAAACTATATATTTTTTCTTTTTTAAAAGCAAGTTTGAACTTTTCTAGATAGTCTTTGTTTTTTACAGCTTACAGTAAAGAATCCAAATCCAGGAGAAGCTAGATTAATTGAATTATTAACTTTTCCCATGCTGTGAAGGTTTTCCGTGGCTATTTCAGCACAAGGCACTCCTGAGTAGGACAGAACATTAGAGCTGTAACAGGTTGTGGCTAGTGTGGAGGACACCAGTATATCCTGCCTCTACACCAGTTTGTGCAATGCAAAAACATCAAACAGGGAGTCGCATCAAGTGTTGCTTACAGGAGCTAAGCCCCAAAATGAAATCAGGTGGTTCGTCTGTCAGTAGGCATTGTGGAATTCCTTGGCAAAGGATTTAGAAGCAAACCAATTTCTAAGAGACACTGAAGGATCGAAGGAAAGTGCTGTTCAGTTTTACCAACAGCCAAGGCATGCTAGAGCAGAGGAATCCCCCAAACCAGCAGTAACTGGAGGCAGAGAGCTCTTGGCAGAGGTACATGTCCTGCATACACAGATTTTCCTGTGGCATCTGTTTATCCCTGCTTTGGGTGACAGTAGACTAACCGATTCTTTGGTCTGAACAACTGTGGTTATCTTATTGCCTCCTAACGTTTCCTCAATACCCAGAAAGGGTGAGCACCTCACTGGGAATCTCTGTTTTTCAGTATTTTTCAAGAAATGTTCAGGGATCTATCCCATTATTAAATTTTGGTCAAAGAAATTAGAATGTTCTAAAGCTCTGGGCCGAGAGAATGACTGGAAGCCAAATTAGCCGTCATCTTGTGCAAAATAAAAGCATTATGAGATCTCTCACAAAAGCAGGAGTCCTATATTTGAGATGGCAAATAGAATCTTTCAAAATTGAAGTGGCTGATATATAGAAAAGTCTTCCTTTGACTTTGGGGCTTTGTATGACCAAAGGTGGTGGCATATATTTGGAACTTTTTTATTCCCTGTGATTTTAACATACTGATTCTTTAGTTGTTGCAGTTTGGAAGGAATTTCCATTTTACGTTTGTCTTAATATGTCTTAGCTCCACCCTCCTTCTTCATTCAGTAACTAACACCATGTCATGTAGTGCACTTTATTAAAAATAAAACCATGGGCAAATGCTCAGCACACCTTTGTCAGAACTCTGACTTCACGTTTTCATAGGAAGTATAGAAGCTTTTCCCTGAGTCGGTGATGTTTTTGGGTTGGTCTTCTAATTCTGTTGTGCCTTTGATTTAAGAGAAATAGGTACCCTAAACTTCCTCTAGAGCACACACAAAATCCAGTGATTCTAAATCTGGTGCAGTTAAGTGAGTCGTTTCGTTGTTGAGTTGCTGAATTGTGTTTGTTCAAGCTTTTTTATTCTCTTTTCTATTTTACATTTTAGAATTCTCCAGCATGTCTTTGCTAACAGAAAAGGACAGACCAATTGTTCAGCTGTTACTGAAAGCTGGCACTTGCCCACGGTGTATTTTAAGGTTCTGCAACGTGGGATCACAGGTGCTTTATAGACATCCATACAAGGTTTGTTCTTTGTGTTTCTAATTAGAATGTGTGAATGTATGAATCCAGTGTTCTCTGTGCTACCTTGAAGGAGAAGCTGGTTGTATTCTTAGACTCTTTGCCTGAGAGGAAAACACTTTGTAAAAAGACTTGTGGAAAAGGACTTCTGCTATGCTGTGCAATTGTGAGGAATCAGAAGAATCATAGAATATAGTGATTGTTGTGGGTTAAATGTTAAGCTTGACTCTGAAAGTTGCTGTGTATTCCTCAAAACCACCAGAAAACAGGGCATGTGAGCTTTGGCACAGCGTGGCTCCATCATTTTTAAAGCAGAGCGTGTATGACTCTTCCCTCTGTTCTTTTTCCTTTAAGGTAATAGGTAGTAAAGGGCCTGTGGGCAGTGTAGCTGGTGGAAAGGAGGAACCGTCCATGCTCCAAACTTACCTGATAGTTCCTTCTTCTTTCAGTAGAATTGGTAGGGGGTTGTAACTGAAAAATTATGGAGCACAGGATGAATCTTTTCAATCAGTTAAACATAGTGTTAGTAGGTGTCCTTTTTAGCTGACCTTAATGCTGAAATTCAGTGTTCTTCAAATTTTTCCTAGCTGTGCACAATCTTTCTTGCCTTTGTTCTTGTAATCGGTACTCCTCAACTTAGCTTTGCCTCCTCCTCTGTATTGGTTCCTTGAGACCTCTTATTGTAGGCCAAATAAGCATTTCCATCTGCTTGGTCTAATCCCTTGTCTTTATGCTTCCATCTTCTCGTGTCTGTCTTGATTGTTTCACCTTTGGTCAAGTTTAGACTTCCCAGAATTCATTTTTAACATCTTTCTTCCTTATCCCTTTTCATTTTCTGTCAGTCTTTTGAGAAGTGTTCATTCTGTATGCCATTCTTCATTCTTTTGCATCTCTACCTGATTTTCCTCTGAGTTGCAGCAAGACAATAACCTCTTTGTTAGTGAAGACTTTTTAATAAATCTTTCTGAATTATGTCTTGCTCTATCTCTCATCCTTCCTAAAATTCAGAGACATGCAGGTAATTCTTCTCTCTCCTTACCAGCACATCCTTTAATTTTTGTAGGCTTTTCCCTTCATATGAAATTCTTCCTCTGTGTATTTAATTTCACCTTCACTTGTACCTGTTCTCATTTTCTTCTCATACTGTGCTAGCCAACTCTTTTCCTATTCATCTGGGCTAATGGAGGTGGAGGAATCAAATTCTAACATAATCTAAATCACAAAAAGGCAATAAACATCTATTTGCATTGAATAGCAATGGGGCCCGAGATAAATACATTTCTGCAGGTGAGGTCTGTGAAATGTTTTCACTCCTCTTGGATGATAAAGAAATCTGTTCAGCAAAATTCAATTTCTCTGGATAACATTTTGAGAGAAATACAGCTTGGAGCTTTTTAATTGTGTAGGTGTCTTTTGGTCTAAACTCAAAGTTATCAATTGCATACACTAAGGCTAAGCTAGAATGATTAGTACTGTCTTTTGGAATTGTGTTTGTATGTGCATTGGAGAAAAGAGATGAAAGCAAGAATGTGATTCCTCTGTTTGTTTTAGGATTTGATGAAGGTTTTAAAAGAATTTCTGAAAAATAATCAAGAAAAAGAAGATACAGTTTGTTTTGATGTAGTTGATCCCCCGTGTAAGAGAATCAGGCTTGAACACCCCGAAGAAGGGCCCGAGGATCTGAAACACAATGGAGAGCTCCAGCAGATTCCTCAGGTTGATGATGAAAATACTGCAGTGGAGAACTCGACTGTGAAGGTTTGCAATGTGTGTTTGGGAATTCTTCAGGAGTTCTGTGAGGCTGACTTTGTTAAAAAGGTAAATACCTGTTCTTAGTGTTTCTGTGTACTTTTCCTGGAGCTTGTGTATGCTGGAGCCTAAGGGGTAGAGCTGGTGATTAAAAACACCACACAGTTAAGCAATTGAGAGAAAGATAGCAGAAAAGCAACTGAAATACCTATTTTGAATATTTGAAATGTAGATGGCACCATTCAGCTACATACTGCTCATTGACAGTGTTTGCACACCTCCTGTATAGCTGGGAAAGAAACTGTTGGTGTGACCATATTTTACCCAGGGCTTATAATAATGTAACTTGTTAAAAAGTCAGCAGTGCAGGTGCAATGGAATCACTGCTAAGAGCACATTTTCCTAAGGAAAGGACTAACAGATGCGTGGTTGCATGAATTTAGGAGATAATCTGAGGTTCAGCTGCTTAGATTACAAGGAAAACCACACTGTAAATGATGACCTCCCTTCACTTTTTCTACATGAAGGGAAAATGAGGAGGTGTCAACTGCTTCAGCTTAACTACACATTCCTAATACAGAACAAGTCTGTCTTTACAATGTGCTACTATTTAGAAAGCCACAGAGAAAGAAAATGTGTTGGTGATACAACAGATTGTAGTTGTTGGAGAAAATATGAGCTAGGAGAGAATATGGGCATAATGAGTGTTGCAAACATCATCTTTGAGCCGTAAAATTGCTTATGTGACAAACTGAAATATCAGCTGGAAAAATCACACTTGTATTTATGTTTAACATTTTTAATAGAAAATAATTAGGTTTAATAGCATGAATGTATCTAAAAAGGGGACTAAACAAAGTACAGTATATAGTTTTTGTTGCTGCAGTGCATGATGTTTCTTTTTTGTTTCTGTTGGCAGTTTATATATATTTTTACAGAATCCACTTCTAAGACTTACTTCAGAGTTAACTCTTGAGTAGCAGTGGAAAATCTGACAGCTTTTGCTAAGACACCACAAAAAGTGATTATTTCATAAGGAAATTCCCTTATCTGAGATGTTGAATTCACCTTGAAAGCTCAGAATTCATCTTTAGCATTCACTATATCACTGATGTTTTAGAAGACTTCTCCATGTGTGTTTGAGCTTACTTCTGTTGGGGACATCTAGTCATCAGCTCTTACCACCCTGCTTTAAAATGTTTAATATCTGTTTGGGTTCTTTCTTTATTTCCAGTGACAAACACCATTTTCTTACGGTGAAGAATGATTATGAATTAATCCTGTAGAGAAGCGTTTGTTCTTGTCTTATCCCAGGATCTTAAACATTTGTTGTCATAGAATTGTATCTCTGCCATGAAGAAAGGCATTTCTGAGCCAGTTGTTTCAGCCTTTTGTCACTGTGGTGTAATTCACTGCATTAAGATTTTGGTATACAATCAGTCTTAGTCTTAAAATAGCAGATTTAGTTGTTTCATAGCAATAAGGGTGCAGTTTATTAGTTGCTTGCTTTTAACAGAAAAAAAAAGCTTATATTTCAATAAGTTGTTAGGGATTACTCTGGTTTGTATGTTCAGCATCTATCTGAATGTATATTAACATGGATTTACAGTGATTACAATAGAAGAAAGAATATCCTAAAAGCTTCTCAACTCCGGGCCTCTGCTGTGCTTTAATATTAAAATCCTTCTGTTGCAGGTGTGCCAAAAGGTTAATTCTGCTGATTACCAATTCACTAGTTTTGTATTTTCTGTGTCACTACCCCCACAGCTGTCTGTTAGGGAGGTAAGTGTTTACAGCTATTTCTTCATAACTTAAATACATATTAAAGAAAGTAACTATGCAATGTACAAGCTGGAGGTGGTTTGATTTTTAATTGCTATTGTTTAAAAAAAGCCAAAAACATGCTAGAAGTGAAGCCTGCTCTCCCTTTCCTTGTTGGTGAGTCTTATTTTAATTAAGAAAGTGCCTGAGTCGCTTCAGTTTTCAGTTAGCCCAGGAGTTACTTTACAGCTGAAAATCCAAAAGGAGTTTCTTGAAGCCCTTGGTGTATTGTTCCCTTTGGTACAGATGCTGGCTCTGCTTTGTGGATCTTCCTGGAGAAGGAAGTGCACAGCTGGTGCCTTTCCTGAAATAGATGATAATTGGTAGTGCAGAATACAAATGAAGGAATTTGAAGATGAACTCTTTAACTGTTCAGCATTTGAAATGATGTGAAAGTGCACATTTTAATAGTCACCTGTTTCGGGCATTGTTAAAAGTCTGGATTTGTAAAACTGAAGTTTGTGGCAGTTGTAAAACTACTGATTTTTATGGCAATTTTAATCAAATGATTTACATTTCAGTCATTCAGTTATAGAGGCCAATGATACTATGGAGGAGTGAATAACCCTGGTCATTTATTTTTTAAAAATAGAGGGAAAATACTAAGTATAATATAACTTGATCAATAAAGCAGCAATTTTTGCTTAGTTGTGAGACATTTCATGATGTTCCTCTGCTTTCTGATATAAAGTAATGCAAAACCTGTTCTAAAGGGTAACAACCTTTGCAATAGATGCCTGCTGTGGTAAGATGTAGCAGGAGCTTCAGCAAACATGGCAGAAAGAAATGGAGGTGATCTTGGATTTATATATAAACCTGTGATTAAATCAATTCTCATCCCAAATGGTTTGATTGTTAAATAATCTGCTACACTTTTAGTGTTGATTTGTACTGTTAGTTCTAGCACCTCGGGCAGTGTCATAGCTGCATTGTGCTAACATATACTCTACTTCTAAGTCTTTCTGAACATAGGATTCTCTACTTCCCATCTGAAATTAAGCACAGTGTGTTTGCTTGAGCTGCTGCTGTGTCTGGTAAAATAATACCAGAAACAATTGTGCTTTCTGGCTGGCTGAACTGCCCTTATTCCCATTTGATTTTGTGGTTATCCAAAAAATGGGATATGTCTAAAAAGCCCTTTTAGGCTAGGCAGGTGTGTGGATGCATGCGTGTGTGCCTGCGATGCTCTGTAAAACTCCAACTGTGGGTCAAACGTACTCCACCTTTATACTCAGTGTAAGCTTAGGTGTTTAAATAAAGAGAAGCTTTATTATTTCTAGGGTACTATAGATGAGGTCTTTTCCATTTCCAGTCTCCCTTTACTAGTCATTACTGAGACTTCCCTTATGCTATTCATTATAGTCTCAATGAGCAAAAACCAAAGTGAGGCACAGAATCTTTTGGCTCAAGTCCCAGCTGCAATTCCCATGGTGTCAGGTTCTTAATACTTTTCCATTATGCATCTTTAGCTCGACAGCTATAGTTTATCTAGCTTAAAAATAAATTTCTTTTATTCTTTTTTTGCATAGCATAGCCATATAATGATGAGACAAGGAAAGTAAGATTTGATACTGCTGTTTTTCCTCACCCTCCTTGTGGGTCTTTGCCAGAATGCCTCGGTAGAGGGTGTTAGTGCACTGCTTTTCTAGCACTGTGATGTTCTCACGCTGACATGAACAAGCAGGGCAAGCGTTTCTGCCGGCTTTTGAATCAGCCTTGGCTGTAAATGGAAGCAAAAAGTAATAGTTTGCTTCAGAGAGTTCATCTAGCTGATGGAAATGTTAGTGATATGCTGAGACTGTGTGGACTGGCAAAACTAGATTGACAGATGCAATTGATAGATACCCAGATATATTACTTCATAGTAACTTTATCTTGTAAGTGCAATAAATTCTTAGTTTGATAAAAGGGATGAGGTGTAATTTTTAACCTGTCCATTTGCTTCATTCGAGCTATCTTGTCTTTATGTTCAAACAATACTGTAGTACTTGGTACAATCAAGGCAATAAAAGTTGTGGTGTCCAGAAATGAATAGGTGAAGTGAGATGAATGAGTAGGAAGATCCAAAACCAGTTCTCTTTGTAAACAGTTCTGGTTTGTCTGGGAGCAGGTCTGCATTAGGAAGTTCGTGCTGTCCCTTCTATTCCATCCCTTCAGTCTTGTCAAATGCTAAACCAGCTGTTTGTGTAGCTGTGCTCTAACTGAAGGGGTGAAAATGGGTGATGGTGGGGAAAGAACCTCTTCAAAATGATTGGGTTTTATTTACTGCCTGTCTATCACTTGAAAAAAAATAAATGGTAAAACCAGTTCCTGGTTTATGGTTATAGAAAAGCAGCAAGTGATATAATATGTCAAAACATCTCAAATATCTCAAAGTGCTTTGTGTTGAAAAGAGGTCTTTTGTTAAATTCTGCTTTTAATTCTTGGAACTGCACTTTACAAGAACATATGTAATTTTATCACAAAAGGACACCCCAAAGACAGCCTCCCTCCCATTGACCTTTTGTGTGACACACAATTTTCTCTGATTTCTTTTTAACCAAAAAAACCCCAGAAACTGCCTTTTAATATTGCCTTCAATTAATTTAGACAGTTGTCATCCTGCCAAGTCAAAAATGTACGATCAGAGCTGAAGAATGGGACATAAAATTTACATTTGCATAGTATTTGTATCTGTAATGCAGAGAAGCTATCACCTCTTTCCACAAGTAGGATATTTGATTAAAATAAATCATAAATACAGGAGTCCCTAGTTTATGTCAGACAACTATATTAGAATCTGAAGTGAGTCATGCCCTTCAAAAGGGTGACTGTTAACTCTCTCTGTAGTCTCAGTCGTGATCCATCATCCCGGTTCTTGCTACAAGGACATTGATGCAAATAGCATCTACAGTCATTACTCCCTATAGGACTGTGTATACCTCATCATGGAATTCCCCATCTCGAAGCTCTTTTCTAATACAGTGTAAAAATGCTGTGGCTGGGCTTGTGCATGGTATTTCAGCTGTTGCCACTGTGATCCCTCAGATAGCATCAGAATAATATCCTGCAGCTTGTAATCAATATAGTGCCTAAGCTAGTGTATTTCAGAAATATATGTGCTGTTAAGCATTGCCCTGCAGGCTTGAGGTCTGTAATGAGCATTTTTCATTTCAAACCACTTCAAAAACATAAAGTAATTATGAAGTAGAGGGATCTGATCCCCTGTTTCACATACAGCTGGGAGAGAGTAGAGGGCTTTGGCTGGCTTCGTGCTTGAATGTCATTTGGAATTTGGGATCTTTTTGTCTTCTGTGCTCACAGTATCCCAATCTATTGTTCACTCTTAATTGAAGGGGAAAAGTAATATCTTTAATTGTCTTTCAGTTTTGAAGTCAAGACAGAGGAGATGAAATCTGACCTGTGGTCTCATTTTAGCAGAACTACTTACATGCAGAAGTTTTCTTTGTTTTGTGATTGTACCCCACAAAACAGGGGGAAGAAGTGAGGTTGCCCACTTGATTGAATACCAAGTCTGCATGTGCTTTAAATTAAGGCATAGGAGATGTTTTAAATTGGCATTTGTCAAGTGCATATTTCTAGACGCGGTTCTATGGTTGTCGTATTCTCTACTTCAGAATTATGTTCAAGGAATTTCAATTGGAAACTCTTTTTATTTATGATTTTATCTGGGTTATTATGCAAACAAGATTACAGTATACTTCATGGTGTTTTGTGCAGCAGTCTTGCTCATACTGTCTGCATATGCAGGATAATGAATCACAGTGAATTTGAGTAAACAGCATTCCACCAATACAAGGATATTTATTTTGTTCAGTAGTGTGTAGTTTGGTGTGGTGTGTATCTAACAAAGTTTGTGTTCTCTCTCCACAATCCCTCTTTCCCCTTAATATTTCTAGCATTGTTTTTAGGATTCCCTAATTCTATTAGATGTACCAAAGGAAGGATAATAGACCTGGGGTTTTTTTGATTGAGTTCCTTTGTCAGCATGTAAAAGAAATCTATGATGTGGTTCTTTCTGATATCAATGAAAAGATGTTGTGATCCTGGCTCTGCTCCTTAAAATTTGATACATGTTTTCAAACCTCTGCATCAGAGTATTTTGGATATTTTGCATGTATCTATGGTTGTATGACAAGTGTATGGAGTCTCCTTTCTCTGACACTTTGCTAGTCGTCTGCAGTCCACAGATTGAAAACTACTAATTCTGATTTTTGTCTTTGTAATTGTTTCAAGCCAAACAACTTATTTTTCGTCTTCAGTGAGGATGGTGATACTAGATGTCCAGACTGTGTATTGACAGTACAGGTTCTGTTAGTAAGAGGTTATTCTGCCAGTCTTCTTGTGTTATTTTGCTATTATTAGTAAAGGAAGAACTGAAAATGATGTTGCTTTGTTGTAGGAAGTTTGAGGGGAGTTTTTCTCTTCTTATTAATTGTTTTTGCACTGATATGCACTCAGTTGAAGTGGAAACATTGTACAGGTCTTCTGAATACCTGTGTCCAACATCACTTTTTTTCCACTTAATTAAAGACCTAATAGAAAATTCTGAGGAACTGTAATTCACTTCTGTTTAGTTAGGTATGTTTTCATTGTGGTGCAGAGAATGGCAGTCACCCTTGGCCCACACAGAGGCAAAATCTAAAGCCTAAAGTGCTGAACAATTACTACACTGAAATGATAGATGGTCTTGTAGAATCAATGCGTCAGTACAAAGAGAAGTGAATGAGGCTGCAAAGAGATGCGTCTCTCAAATCTTTGGCTCCCAGAGCAGAGTTTGGGAAGATGCTTTGAGAAGCTTTTGGCATAAGCAATGTTTGAAATGTTTGGAAGTCTTTTAATTTCTTGATGGTTTTTGAATTTGCTCAAGTCTATTGGTGTTGCACCAATTTGATGGCTGTTGCTTCTTTGTGCTTACTTTTGTGTTCTTCTATTGTCCTTTCATACCACTGGCAATTTTAAGTCTGTTTTTGCCCTTTGTTATAACCATTGTTAATTCTGATACTGCTGAGTTCCATTTGTTGGCTGGGACACCTGAGTGATGGTTCATGATCTGCTTTCCTGGGCAGTGCTGCATCTAAGGGACCTGCTGCATTATGTTTCTTTAAATATATAAGGCTGCTAGAGGAGAGGAGTAGAGTTTGAGGAAGTATTTGCAATACACAGATTGAGGACAATTCCATCTTTCAGCCATTCCTACCTATGCTGTGTGATTAAAAATTGTTAGTGAACTCCCGTGTTTGTACTAAAGGCTCCCTCTGACTTCTAGAATCATTCCTTCTGTTCTTCAGCTTTCTCATATTCAGCCTGTGTCTCCTGAATTAAGTAGTGTGCTTTAAATAAGAGGGCAATCCTCAGGGAAAGGGTTTGTGATTACCATGAGATCAAGTATGTCTTTTATTTCATGTTTTTTATAATGGATGATAACCGAATTTATTTTATTTTTTTCTTTATATGTCAGATCAATTTCATAGACTATCCTTTTAGACACTTCTCTTTTACTCCTCATTTCTCTGTGTGGTAGATAACTGCTAGTTGCTCCTGACTTTGATAACAGCTAGTTGCTCCTGACTTAGGTTGTTGGTGTCTTTTGCTGGTTATAGTGTTAAGAGCAACTTTCAAAGTATGTTGAATGTAGCCTGATCTTTCCTTTTTAAAGCCAGGTAGGATTTGAGGTGAATTGCAAAGTAATTTCTTACAAACACCAATTCTGTCTTTCCACTTCTAAAGCAAAAGTTAAATTAAAATCCTAATATTTCCTTTTTGACCTGAGGTTTTTTTAAAGTGTTTTTCCTTCTGTCAGCCTCACAGTTGTTGGGAGTTTTGAGCCTTAATTTCACTTGCTTTTGGTTTTTCTCTCCCCCTCTCTTCTTCCTGGGCATGGATGGTGACCTATAGTGTGCTGCTTGGCTGGTGTTAAAACAGGAAATGAGGTGAGTAATGTCTTTTGGCAACCCTCATACCACTTCTATTAGAGAGTTCTCCAGATTTAGAGAAAGGAGAGATATTCTTCCTGTAACTTTTTTTCCAGCAGAGTAGAAATGAGAAACCACTTAATGCAGTGGATCTGCTGAGACATGTATGTTAAGAGAAAATTTTAACCAAACAATTAGAGCCATATTTTTGAGGTCAAGACAGTTGCTTTCATATAAAGGTACTTTTGCTAACAGTTGTGGAATATATAGACTCACTTCCTATGTGCTTGGCCATGATTTTAACTTACTTTGTATCTTCAAAACTAACCATAAGGAAAATCAGAATTGGGATATGCTGTCATTTTATTTGTTTGGCTTTTCATTTTAAATTTTTATTGTCCATAGCTTTTGCTGTCTGTCTGACGAGAGCTCTTTTATGTAGACACTATTTGTCTATATAAATGATGAGCAGAGAAGTCTTGTCTAGTTTACTTGTTTACAAAGGATAAAATGGCACCTGTTTTTTGTTTGGTGGTTTTTGGTTGTTTTGTATTATTTTAGGTTTTTCTGAAACTGGTTTGATCTTATTTAGAAATTCTTATCTCTTTTGCTTCATAGCATGATTATAAGGCAATGGCATTTCAACTGGGAGTGTAGATTGTCTGTCCAACTGTACAGCTTTGCATTAACTTAATGATCCTGAGAGGTGCCATGATGCCATGAGCCAGAATCTTGTACATGAAGACACTGAAATACAGACCTCTTCATTTTGCCACCATATCAGGTTTAGCTTACATACATAGTGAATGAAAATTGTCAAATAATAGTGAAAAGTGAATAGTGTAGCAAGAAAGACATTAGTGCACTGGGTGCAAGTTAGTTTTGACTCATCTTTTTTATACCTCAGGGTTTTGAAATAAATTTAAACATTTGATTCTTTGTCTGCTCCAGGACATGCCTACTCCTGGCCAAAAGAGAGTGTATTAGAGCCGTTTTGAGCAGATGAGTTGTCTTTGTGGGCAAGAGGAAAGAAATCCACTTGTCTCAAAGTTAGATACTGGAGTAGTCTTTGGTGGAATTCATGTTGGCTGGAAGTACCATTTCTAGATATTAATTGAAAGCCAGATTAAAAGATGATGAATCACTTCCGACTTTGAGACTAATTTGAAAACAATTGTTTCATTAAATTGCTTGAGAGAGGATGAGGCCCTGTAGGGCAAACATTGCCCACATAGCTTATCATTGGTGCCATCTGTATAGGAGGACATGGGCTTTGCTCTGTAAGTTCCCAAACAAGTGGTTTGAAGTCATATGCTGGCATCCTTACAGGCATCTGCTCCTTTTAACTTCTCCCTCTCTAGGCAAAGAATAATTGAGGCCTAGTCTTGTACCTATTTAAATCCTTTAAACAAAGTACATCTCTTTCTCAGCTCTTCTCCAGGTAGTCTCTGAAAAGACTTTTGCAACTTTTGATTGACCATGGAGCTATGGCATCAGTTTCCTCAGTGAACGTTCTCTTACACTTAACAAAAAAGAGTCTATATTTAAATGTTAGTGAAAAATCCACTGGTAAATAGAAACAGGGCAGAACAAGATACTACTTAGGCTGGAAGCTGGACAAGAGGCTCCTTAGCAAGCAGCACAAGTGTTGCCCTGCAGGATCCAGATACTCAGTTTACTTATGCTGAGCTAGATGTTGATTTACTATCAGAAGGCTCTTGCCTCCATCTGCATGTGCCTTCTGTCTTTCTTGTGTTAGCAGAAGTGCTTATGTGACCACTGGGAGAGCTGATCATCTCACTGATCTGACTGAGAAAAATGTTTTTTGGTGGATTAGGGTTTGCTTTCAGTGGTATCAATGGACTGGTATTACTTTCCGTGCTGTGTAGCATCAGCATCCAGGTCTGGCAGGAAGGAGGAAACACGGTCTTTGAGTTTAAGCTGATGTTAGCTGCACCTTTAGCTACTGCCTGCCAAAGTTTTATGTGTTATTGGGAAGCATGATACTTGGAATCGTGGTCTAGCCATAATGTTTCCTTAACACTTTATTTGTTAATTCAATACAAAGATTTAATGCTGTTACAGAGGTTCTGGAACAGCCTTTCATTCTTTCATGCCATGGTATGTATGCTTAGTGCTTTAGTCCATTTTTATTTGTGCATCACTTGTTTACCTGGCGCTAGTTACTGAAGTTTGACTTGAAATATATGTGTCATGTGTCTGTGTTTGACAGACCCCTGTGCAAGTTATTATTTCTTTGTTATTCAGAAATCTGGGCCTTTCCTTGGTGAAGGATGACATTGTTCAGCTGAAAGAAGCTTATAAGTGGATTATTCATCCCCAGTTGTCTGAAGAGTTGGGTGTTCCTGCTGATGGAAAGGTGTTGTATAAATAAGATAACACTTTTTTCTCTGGTTTTTTTCCTCTCTTTTTTTTGTATGTGTTTGTGTTTATGCACTAAAATATATGCACACCTTATATATATACACATATATAAGGGGGAAAATATGTATGATTTTCCCTTATTAACAGATAAACAAGTTGCACTGCTCTTACAGTCAGGGTAGGGGGAAACAGGGGAGAAGTTGTTTTAACCAGAGATATCTAAATCTCATACTGAGGGGTCCAATCTTCATTTTTGTACGCATAGATCGTTGCATCTTCTGCAACCATCACAGTCTTTTGCTGAGTATCTTGCTGTAGAGCTGATATCCTCCTTTTATGAATGAGACCCTTTCAGTTTTCTCATTTTTCAGGATCTCTGCTTTTCATAGGCTAAGGAATGTTCACAGGTTCCTTCTTTGCTCTGGTATTACTGCCAACACTGTTACTGCTCTGTGAGATAAATTGTTCGTGTTGTTACATTTTATCCCTAGAATTTAACATGCTATTTCTGAAACATACTGAAAGAGGAAAGACTGGTCCTTGTTCACTTTAATGAATACTAGAGATAGGCATGTTGGAACCTGCAATACCTGTAAGTAGGCAATAGAAATGTTTTTTCAGACCCTGCTTTCAGCTTCCAGATTCTGACTAATGTTAAAATGGTTCTGAAATGCATTGACTGAACATGGCATTCATCTTGAAGGTAAAATTCCTGCTGACAAGGTAGTCTGCAGTTTTAACTTGTCCTCAGCCATAAAACTGACCCCAGGACTAGACTCATTTAGTCTTTAGGTTGATTTGTCAGCTTTCATTATAATTACAGATTATCTTTTCCCAGGAGTGCTAATTGAAAGCATGCCTTTTGTCTTAGTGAAGAAAGAAATGCTCAGTTATCCTGAAGATGATCCAAGAACAAACAAACTTCCTGCATACCAAGTTAGCAAAAGCTCTACAGTGCTTAGGCACTGAGCCACTCCAGACATCATTGTACCATAAAAGTTACTTGTGTAGTGCTCTTTATCTACAAGGCTCTTGAATATTAGGCAATCTTTTCAATAGCTCTCTTGAGGTATTCTGGTATCTGAATAACAGAAGTAATGAGTGTTGTTTGCCCAAGGCCAAAGAGGGATTTGGAGGTAGAATTGAGATTACACTAGAGTTTCTGGTCTAGCTGTCACTCCACTAGGACATGTTGCCTTTCTTTGCCCCAAGGCCATTTAGTCATTGCAAACAAAGCCCCTGACAAAATTTTGCAGTGGTGACTACTACAGGGTTTTATCTTTGTTCCATGCTATGCACTGCTCTCCCTGAAGGTTTGTGAAGTTTAGTGACCGTAATAAGCTTTGAGCATACACTGCCTCTGACTCAGTTCCCCCTGCGCAGAATGGGGCCGCTGTCTATGATGTGTAGGTCACTCATGGTTTTGAAGTGCTCTCAGATAATCTTTGCTTACTTCAGAAATGGAAATGCTATTAGGGCACACATAGAGGCTGTTGTAGAATAAATGGGTTACTTTCTCCTTTGCCTACCTCTGTTTTCCTAATCCTACAATAAGGATGCTCGAGAATATCTTCCCTGTTTATGTAAAAACCTCTTAGCTTGTGCTTTTGTCTTTTGTTTTTTTCAATTTAGAGTTTGTTTGAAGTTAGTGTGGTCTTCGCTCACCCAGAAACAGATGAGGAGTGCCATTTCCTGTAAGTTTTTATATAAATAACAAAAGATCTTTATCTAAATATTGTGCAACATTGTTGGTTCGGATTTGCTACAGATGAGAATATGCCGTGTTTATAAACTGCAATAGGGGCTGCATCTAAACTTCCTCATATTCAGATAGAATTAAAATTACACCATCTCTGGATAATTCTGTGCTTTAAAGCCAATAAACGAGTAATCCAGAATTTCAACTGGAAGGAGAACATTCAGGTAAGTTGTTCAGTTTCAGCCCTTTTCCATATAGCTGTGTCATTTATAAAGATAAACTCAAACCGTAAGGGTGGGGAAATCTTTTGAGGTCTTTTGAGCAGGTTTTCCTGCTCTTATAGGAGACATGCATGGGCAGGAAGGCTATAAGTGAGTTAATCCAATTTAGCTGGTTGATGAAAACAGAAGTTCCCTGATCACTACACATAGTTTTTGGTCTGGCCCAGCTGGGTATTTGCTACACAAAGAAGCAAAATATTTCTG
The DNA here is from genome assembly GCA_026283785.1 of Coracopsis vasa. Lineage (NCBI taxonomy): Eukaryota > Metazoa > Chordata > Aves > Psittaciformes > Psittacidae > Coracopsis > Coracopsis vasa. The sequence goes on along the minus strand of JANHGB010001402.1, from coordinate 14,178 downwards.
TGAATTTAGCTGCCATTTAATCTGATTTATCAAACGCTGTAGTACATTCTGGATAATCAGGTTCACTCTTCCCATTTGCTGATGCTCCTTGGAAAATCAAAGTTTCACTCAGTTTCATCACTTATGCCCTACTGCAAGTTAAATTGTAGCATAGATGGAGGCTTGTCATAAACTTCTCTGTTGCATAGTAAATTCATCTCTTGAGACTAGAGATTTCCTTTGCAACTTTTATATATTTCCCTGATTTTACCCCTTCTGGCATTTTGTGATCTTTGAATGCCCCATCTGCCACCTCCTTGGTTTTCAGTAATGGCATCTTTAATTCGTCTTGGCTTGAGGGATGGAGTGAATGCATGTTTGGTGACAGATCAGGTATTTTGAGGAATGGATTACCAGTGTTTGCTGAACATCTTTCCTTTCCAGCTTCTTCAAGCGTGGGCAAAAGGGGTAGAAACTACTGGGGCCAAACTACAATTCTAAATAATGGTACCTGCAATCTTGTAAAAATTCAAGTATTTCTGAATCCTGCACCCTTTTGTTCTTATTTATTTCATTTTACTTGATCAGTTCTTGTTTCCTGTAGTGCTTTTCCTTTCTCTGAAACCTCTCAGCTCTTATTTTCAGCTCACCCATCCTTCTTGTGCCATTTCAAAAGTACTTATGTGGAGCATGTCACGGTGCCAATGTCAGCGCTCCGAGCGGAGTAGTTACAGCGGTGAAAGCTGTAAAGAAGTTCCATTCCACATTCCAACTACTCAGCTTTATTCCATGTGACCTGACAATATCCCTTTATTTGCTTTCTCTTTGTAGCCTACTTAAAGAGCAATTAAGGTTTTAATAGACATTTTTCTGAAGTAATAGCATGTTACCTAATTTAATTACATAGTAGCTTCTCAGGTGTCAATGCATTCTGCCTCTGAATGGCTGGCTCTGGGCATATTCTGAGGCAATGGTTTGGTTTCTTTTGTAAATAGAGTAAATTTGGCAATTGTCATGCTCTAGTAATGGCAGTCATGTTTTTTGTGGAAGCAAAGTAGGATCTTGTTTCAAGCTGGAGAAGTCCTCCAGGTACGCTTTGGGGTGAGGTTTCCAAGTATAGTGTGTGCAATTTCTCATCTCAAGCTGCTCTTACACAGTTATGTGTAGGTAGGTGTGCTGGGTTTGACATGGAAGGTTGAATTGGCTCTTGATAGTTTATATTTGGAGATTTCTGATTAAAGGTAAGGTGATATTGAAATAATGGAAGAGGGAGTTTGCTATGCTTTGTGTCACAAGCTGGTCAGGCAAATTCCTTGTACAAAAAACAAGAGGACAGGCCTGCTTCCTTATAGTCTAAAGTAGTTACAGAGGCTTTGAAAAGCACCAGCAAGGTATGATAAATTATATTGGAGACTAGAAATCATCTCTAACTGCATACATAGAAATCCACTAATAGGAACAGCAACTTCCTCTACAGTACTCAGAAAAAGTGTTTCACTCACTTGCCTTTCACTTTCGTGAAACAACCAATAGTTTCCTTCTGAAGAGGCAAAGCAAAAATGGTATTGAACACATGGGGTTAGTAATGAATTTTCCTATCCAAAAGCAGCAGTTTGAATCTCTAGTTTGTAGTGTGCATTGTGTAAGAACAGCAAATGTAGATTTCAGTATGTCAGCACATCTTGCATGGAACTTAAACATCGATCGTGACCTTTGTTGAGAAGGATTGGAAAGGGCTGACAGCTAAACTGCTTGTGTGCTTTTCCATCCCATCTCAAAGCTAAGACACATTTGTGATGGTCAGAGCAAAGGAGGCTTACACGGCTTTGTCCATGACCTCTCTAGATCAGGCATCACACACCGTCTGCCGCTTGTGGCTTAGGATAAAGTTAATTGTAAAATCTGCTCTGTGCTAAGCTGTGGAAGTGAGATACTGGACACACTGGTAAAAGACTGGGTACATGCTATGCTTGGAAGTCGTTTATTTACCTCTTCTTCTGTAAGAGTACCAGCTAATTTTGATTTCTTTATTTAGAGCCACAGCCTGTCCAGACTGTTTCAAACCAGCAAAGAACAAACAGGTAGGATCTCATCATTGTTGTATTTCTTTTCTGACATTCAGAATTTCACAGCAGTAGCTACAGCAAAGAGCTAACCTCGGTGTTCAGTCAGTGTTAAATGTCTGGTTTTCCTTCATCAGAAATCTCTCTAGTTTTCTATTGTCTCAAAATAAAGTAGTCTCCTTTATTCACTTAATATTTCCCTGCGTAGGAAAACTAAGAGCTTGGTGCTTTTCTTTAGGTCATTCATTTTCCAGACTGTCTAAAGGCCATAATTTTAGGAATGTTCTCTGTAAATACCTCCCTTAAGATCTAGAAACTTGATTGTCATGCATTAAAAGTAGCATAAGAGATGATCCTCAAGCTCTCTGTTCAGATAAGTCACATTGTGCAGATGAGACTCCGCAGTCAAAAGGAAAATGATCACACTGCAGTTTTCATGTCCTCTGACCTGACTGAAAGACACACTACATGCAGGATGGTTTTATCCTGTCTGCCTCTGCAGAAGGGGAGGGAAGAAAAGGGACCTTGCCACTTCTTGCAGACCCTGAGCATGCACACAATCTCATTGATGGACGTATAAGAGTAAAAAAAACAGTTGGAGAGAAACTGATATAAGGAGGACAGTTGATGTGATCAGAGGGAGAACAAGAAACTTCTGTCAGAAGCCTCTGCAAGGCCTTTTATTCTTTCTGTTGAAGAGTCTCCTGACATTTGACAGAGGCAGTCTTACCCAGGAATTCTGCCTACTCTACTCCACCTGACCAAGAAATGCAAGTCTTTTTTTAGAAGGATTGTATTGTTGTAACTCACTGCTTGCTGCATTGCTTTCCTTTAGAAGGGGGAAAATCCAAATAAGGAGCTAAACCAGCAGGGCCTGGCTGTTAAAACCACACAGGCAACAAGATGCAAGGGAACCTAGAGCAAAAAATATCAACTCTGAAGTACCAGCAGAGGTTAATGGTTAAACAGAAGCTGTGCTTAAAGCTTCAAGGGAAGTAGTATAAAAACTGGGTTCTGAGTGAAAATTTCTGTGTCTGCTGTAGATAGTTATTTAAACATGCTGCTACTTTAAGGGTTTTCCAGTTCATCTGTTCTACGAGGAAGGGCAGTGCTATTATCTCTAATTTATGCTTAGAAGGAGAAAGACCAGCTGTCCTGAAAGCAGCCAGGAACTGTATGTTAGAGCAAGGACTTAAATTGTCCTAAACAGGGACAATTTTTTCAGGGTTTTTCTTCCAAATCCCCAATCCAGTTTGCAAAAAAACCAAACCATCCTTAAATCAGAAATTCAGCAGATGGCCGTCAAGTCAGGGGGCTGAAGCACATGCCCTGTGGGGAAAGGCTGAGGAACCTGGACTTCTTCAGCTTGAAGAAGTGAAATCTTTAGGGAGGACCCAACTGAATCTCTTAATCAATAGAGGGATTATCAAGAACAGGGAGCCAGGCTGTTCATCACAGTGCATGGTGGAAGATGAGAGACAATGGAAATAAGTTGAAATGAGAGGTTCAGAGTAGATATGAAAAGCCATTTTTACCATGAGGACAGTTGAACAGTGGAGCAGGTTGTGCAAATGGGGTGTGCAGGGTCCATCCTTGGAGGATTTCAAGACCTGACTGGATAAAACCCTGGTAGTAGGGTTTGATCTCATAGCTGACCAAGAGACCTACTGTCCTCAGCCTTCCTAAAGCAGGATTCCACCTCACCTGTTACAACACTTGCTTCCCCTGCTCTAGGAACCTAAATTCTGTGTTTTCTGCCTTAGCCTCACTTGAGATATCAATAGGAGCACCTGGCTATGCACAGAGGATGGTAGTTGTGACTCCTGCCATTAGTGTGCTATTATTACTACTTTGACTATCTGTTCACCATTGTGAATTGATGCAGCTTGGGAATCTGAAGTTGCTTGCCTTCCACAGTTCAGGAACTGCTAAGCCCTACCATTCAGAGTCTTTAGTTCTGAGTATGAATGAACTTTTGAACTTCATAAACAGATACCTACTCAACAGTCTTATTTTGGGGAGAGCTAGCTGCCTGCTCTCACCAAGATAAAAGCTGGGGCTTAGGTATACTTAACTCTTGAGAATGGGGAAGCTTTTTTAGGTTTATGTTCATGGATTTAGGATTCTGTTTTTAATCTGTTTTGCAAATTTGGACCTCAGAACTTCTATTGTTCTTACTTTTGTATATCTTCTGAAATAAGATAATTTCCAGAGATTAGTATTTCTTTCAGCTAACCAACAATCAGGCTTAGCGATTGAATATTCTCAGGAGTTGGAGTAGGTTTATTTGGAAGTATATAGTATACAGTAACTATAGACAGAAAGTCTTGTTATATTTTCTGTGTAAAAACAGGGAGTAAACATATACTACAGTTTGTACCTGTCTTCTAGAAACAAAGGGGCAAATCTTAGTTCTACAACTAAATAACTGTTATGTTCCAATCTGTCAGCTGTATTAGTCGTATTGATTTCATGTTGTGAGTAAAGTGACTTGAATAGAATTTGGCAAGATTACCTGGTGCTGTTTGCCCTATTAAAATTAGGGTCAAGGTCATGGTGAGTTCTTACTCATATGGAGTTGCTTTGAGGTATAAGAAAACACAAAACACAAGCGAAAACACTATATTGTGAGAATCCTACAGCGTGCATGTTTTAGGGTTTTTTCTTCCTTAGCGTATCCTTTCTTAGCCTCTCAGTTCTTGACTCATTTTTTTATTTCATTGTGCAGTCTGTTTTCACTAGAATGGCAGTTATAAAAGCCCTAGAGAAGATAAAAGAAGAGGATTTTCTCAAGTAAGTATATACTGAAACTAGTTCTTAGTATTGTGCTTTTGTATAGAGTTAGGATGGGGAGGAAAATATTAGGTGGGTAAGTAGTGGTAAGATGTCTATAAAAGAACTTTTAATTGTTGAAATTCTCTAGTTTACTGGGTAAAATGTGTTGTGTTTTCTCTTCTTCTGGTAATAGAATGTCATTCCAGATCTTTTAATTAAAGGGTAATCTTAAAATGCTTAAGATACAGAGGATGGATATAACTGGACATGACACAAATGATGGGCTTTTTCCCATTAGTAGAAGTGCCTCTCTGGTTGATTAACTCAAAGGAGAAACTGTGAGTCAGAGAGCTGCAGTTCTGCTCGGTGCTTTTAGCAGTACAGCACTGCAGACCTCTGGGCTGGCATGGGATTTAGAACGGTTAGAAATGAAAACAGTTTCTTGTAGTATTGCCAGTCATTTACATTTAAAAATCTGATGTATGTCCCCAAAACCACAAAAGAGATTTAGAAATCATGGAACTTCCTTCTGAATTTTGAACGTTAGAGTTTACAAGGCAAGCTTCTCTTTATAAGAAAGACTTTTTCCCATATTTCCAAAATGTTAGGAGTTGAGATTTAAGAAAACACCAAGTGCTGTAATATGGTAAAAATCACAAGCAGTGGGAAGAAATCAACAGACATTTACTCTGTAGTTCACTGTGCTTAATTTCACAAAAATCAAATCTTTGCTTTGATTCCCAACCAAGATTTAGTAATAGGTCCTGAAGGTAGTCTTCATGCAGTGTTTAGTTTCGTTATTGCTATAGCTGTAGTGTGGTGCATCATATTAACTCACTTTGAAGTGTTATACTTTGAGAATGCTTGATGACAGATTGACAAAAGTATTTGCAATGCAGTGGTTTTCATTTGTTTAATGTTTATCCATTTCTTCTTCCACCTTTTAATGTGAATACTGAGTTTACACCATGGCTGTGTTTTATCTAACTGAAGTCATCATCTCGCACGTCATTATTGCTGTGATGATGCTCCACCATGTTCTGGTATAACTCTATTTTTAATCTTTTTCTATACAGGCATTTTCCATGTCCCCCAAGTTCACCAAAGAACCTCTGCGTTGCTCTGGAAATTCAGTGCAATAACGGTGCAGTTTTTGTGGCTGGTAAAGTGATCCATTTTATTTGCTGCTGTGTTATCTTAAACATAACTTTGTAATACTGCGATGAGACCCAGAAGATTCTTGCTGTTTGTTAATTCCTTTATTGAAGTATAAGGAGCAAAGAAACAAATCTTGCTCTATCCAAAAGTGGACTTCCTTGAAAGGGGAAGAAAATAAACTTGCCATTGCTGAAGACATGGTTTTGTCAGAAGTTAGAAATTACAGGTAACAGGCTCAAATCAAAACTGTTTTTCTGCTCTTACGTTGTGAATTTAAACTTAGAGATAGTCTGTGGTGGAATGAGATTGAAGAGGAGTGGGAACTGCAGGCAGCCGGGCCAAGGTAGGGTTCCTGTGGTAGGAGCCTCAAGAGGGGAGTATGTCACTTGGGCTGCCCCCAGTGTGCACACACCTTCCTTATGGATATTTTAGCAATATCCTGCTTTTCCTTGCCATTGATTTTCTTTTGTTTTGAGAAATGGAAGAGTTCTGTCTTCTAGAGACAGCACAGGGCGATGTGAATACTTAAAACAACTTTCTCTGCTCATTGAGTGGGTTTATCCAGAAGCAGGTTTGATTTGGATTTATCTGCATATTATTCCATCCAAACCTGCCAATCTTAATGGGATTAATAAAGGTTAAATTTTGGAAAGCTTAGCTCTTTCCAGATCCCCCCTGGAAACCAAGATAGCATCTGAAATAATTGAGTGAGACAGGTACTGCAACAACACTTGCTGTCCCTGAGTTGAGATGATTCAACTGTTTTATTACCTGCTTGCAAGAGTATCTACCCTTCCCCTATTCCTCTGTACAAACAGCCACTGATTTAAATATAAGCAAACAGCTTCTTTTTTTCTTTAAACCCTGCAATTTCAATCCAGCATACTATTTAAAAGGATGGTACAAATCCTGAATAAAGGAAAACACAAAATGGAAATAAAAAATGCAAAAGTGAATATTCTAATGGCAGTCTAGCTGATGTTCTGTACCTACCTGTTTCTTATTTTCAATTACTGAGGGGACAGTTAGATGTACATCTTCATGAATCCAAGATACCCAGTGTCTTTTAGCCTTTTCCAAACACACTGGTTTGGGCTGCTTTGTTGGATGGTTTGGTCAGAATTCATCTGTGTGGAGAGGGAGACAGAGACTTAGCTTTCCACATGTGATTTAATACTGGTTTTGTGATTTACAGATTATAGCTTGCTCAAACAAAATGCCAGGCAGGATGTAATCCTTAATTTTTGAAGAATTAAATCCAGAATAGAATGTATCGAGTACAGTGCAGTTATTTTGCTATTATTAAAAGAGATGTGATCTTAATTTGCAAGCACAGTTTCAGGGTTGGTATTGCCCTCTTGACCTTATCTATGGTGTTTAGTGATGATTTCACCCCCCACGTTTTATTTTAGGGGTTCAGAAAAAGCTGTCAAAGTGAGAAACACCTATTGTTTTCTTAACTCACTCTTCTTCAGCTCAAAAGCTAAAATTATTAGAATGGGGAGTCGAGAGATAAAAAAATAGTATTTTCCTTTTTCCACTTTATGGAAAGAGAATTTAGCAGTGTGAAGCTGAGTGATTAGTCATAGTGCTTTCATTATATGCCCCAGTGAAACAGTATTAGTCAGATTCCCCATTTGTTTGTGTGGGTTTTTCTGCAGATCAAAATGCAAGAAGGAAACCTTGTTAGAAATGGGAAAATATGATACTGAAAACCAGAAGAATTGAGATGACAGAGGGACAGTATAATATGCACAGCTGCTTTGAACTTTATTTTATATATGCAAGGTTTCAGATTGAAACTTGTTGTGCAGGGGGGTTACTCATTGTTCCTTATGATTGAGTTCCTTGTTTTGTGCATATTTTCACTTATAAAACTTGTCAATAAGAAAGCTCATCTTGATCATGCATGTCAGACTGGGTCTTTAGTTATAGCAGTCTTTATGTCACAGGAGACAGCATGCTAGCGGGACATAGGATGAGACTATGACTGGAATTAGTCAGAGGATGGCAACTGCTTTGCATTGCAAGGTTCTTGAAATTCATGCTAGTTTATTATGAAGATATTTTGCTCACATGGTTTTCCTTGTAATTAGCCAAAGCACTTCAGTTTGGGTTTCTTTTGTTAAACATTCAGACAATGGCAGAACTTGGGTTGAAACTCAATACGAGAGTGAGGGGACTTCTTGGGGCATGTATGCATTGGTGGATGGGCATATGTATAGCACTAGTTTGGCACACAGGAGGCTGGTTCAAGACCATGCTCTGATTAAAACCCCATTTTTTTCCATTCAGAATTGACTCAGACTAGGCATTGAACCTCTTGGGCTCATTCCCTTTTGTGTCAGGCTATGTACAGTTTGTTTCTGTGATTATGCCTGAAGGTATGACTGCAGCAGTAGATGCTCCAAGTCTACCTTTAAGCTGGCCATCTTGGAGTCTGAAACTCTTGTAGGCACAGCAGGTTTAAGCCTCTAAATTTGTGTTCACAAGGCTCCAGTGAAAACAAAATGTGAAATACTGGAGCTTTGGTCCATCGGTTTAGAATGATTGCAGGTGACATAGTTGGTTTTTACAGGAAGATACAACAAATACTCAAGGAATTTACCTCAGACTCCCTGGATTATTGATGGGGAGCGGAAGCTGGAATCCTCAGTGGAAGAGCTGATTTCAGAGCATCTAATGGCAGAATTCAAAGCGGATAGTAAGTATCTTTGATATGTTTTCTCATCATAAATAGAGTATTTTTTTCTTAGTAGCTACTCACTTAATACAAGAGTGCAATGGAAAAAAAATGTTTCTTTATCCCACTTTTATCCTTCCAAGTCAAAACTTGGAAACGTTTTTTATCTATGACCTGTGAGTGACTAGATGACTGCTTTGTTTTATGCAGTCTTTTATGCTACTAAAATAGCTTCTCAGTTGATATGATGATGTGAATGTTATGGTTACAGCACTATGTAACACCTGATTCCAGCTTGCTGATTTACCACAGTGGTAGTGCATGGGCAGTAATGTTGAGAAGAGATATAAACAAGTAGAAAGACGACTGCCAGTAGGTCAAGGGAGGTGCCTTTTACTTGCCTTTTACTCAGCACTTGGGAGACATATCTGGAGTATTGGATCCAGTTCTGGGCTTCCCAGTACAGGAAAGATGTGGACATACCTAAGTGAGTCTCTCCTTCAGGCAAAGCTTAAAGGTGGAGGGGATATGGTGAAGGAAACTAAATACCCAACAGTGCATTTTTGTAGCTTGAAAGATGAAAAAAACCCAAACACGCAGAGGTCACTTTTCAGTCTGGACATGAGTTTTCTTTCTCTTTTCTCCAAATATGTGACCAGCAGAAATTTCTCTGGTATCTTTAGAAACTATTGGGTATATTTAGGATAAAAAGTTGTGTTTTGGAGGAAGACAGCTCGGTTTGATTTTATTCATAAACTTAAATTATCTGGATAAGAAATGAACACAATTAGTAAGTGGAATTCCTGTAGGATTGTACTGCTTTACTTTTGGACAGTTTCAGATTGGCATCAGTGAACAGTAACTGTCTCAGATTTGTTTCTGAAGTGCAGGCTTCATTTTATAAAGATAGCTCTTTGAAGCAGATTTGCAAACAAGTTCAGAAAGAAAATATTTGACCTTTTAAAAGCTGTAGAGAGTGTTAAAAATGCAAAATCAAATCTCACCTGCCTTGTTCTAATCTGTTATAGGCTTTAATTTTTCTTCCTCTGGAAGAGAAGATGTGGATGTAAGAACACTAGGCAATGGTAAGGTTTGAAACGTCCCTTGTGAAATACAGAAACACACAAAATGGTCAGCTGAAGATACCCTAATAGATCTAATGCTAAGTGCATAAGTGTGTGACTAGGCATTCTCTGAAATTCAATCTCAGAAACATTTTAGTGATATCTATGTATTTATTCCCAAAGACTGAACCATTTCATAAATCCAGCTGAAAGAGAAGACCTTTTTCAGTATCCCTGGCTTCACAAGTGTTTGGAAATGCATAGCTTGGTGGGAGAATTTTATTCCTATTCTTAAGCCATTTGTATCAGACTGATTCCTGTCTTGTTTTCTGTTGGGTCCTACTTTGCCTCACTGTCACTGGGGAGGGGAAGGCCTTATTTCCTTTTTAAACTTGGGTCCTTTAGAAAGGTCAGTTGCTTTCCAACATGCTGAAGCTGCTATAGCCAAAGGACGAGGGGAAAGAAAAAGTCCAAATTAACAATGATGTGTTTCAGTTGCTGTCTGATCTGTAATGTAGTTCTTGGCATTGCTTATACTGGGGATCATCCCTGGCCCTGAGCACAGAAAGTGCAGCTATTGCAACAGATGTTTAGCTGAGGGAGCGGGATTTAACATCGTCTTGCACCTGGGCATTGCTGTAGGTGACAGAAAATAAGCTAATTAACTTTTTTTCTTATTTTATTTTTTAATTAGCACAGACTTGTACAAGATGTCTTCTGGGAAGTTTTAATTTGCACTTATTGCTGATACTGGGGTTTAGTAGCCAAAAAAATGTCCCTTGTTTCTTTCCTTCCATCTGATGCTACGTCCCTAAACCCGCAAGTCCTATCCCTGTTTGCATAACAGCAGACAATCTTCACACCTTCCAACCTTCCTGCATAAATTCAAATGTTAATTTAGAACAACATGTTTTTATGTTTTATGACTCTGCATGTTGCCAGGAAGGCCCTTTGCAATTGAGCTTGTGAATCCTCATAGAATACATTTTACTGCTGAGGAAATGAAGAGACTTCAGCAGGTAAATCATTTGCACCTCCTGGAACTCATAAAACATGTGTTTCTGCTCTAACTGAGCAGTTTTTCTAACTGATGCGTTTTTAAATATCACAGACAATTAATACCTCTTCAGACAAAATCCAGGTTCGAGATTTACAGCTTGTCACCAGGTCAGTATTTATTATCGCTGGCAAGGGATTTCAAAGTGATGCTGTGGGAGTTTTGCAAGCATTCTTGCTCACAGCATTATACAATTATGCTTATATTATGAGAGTAATTAATTTCTTTTGTTTAGAGAGGCAATTGGTCGTATGAAAGAAGGTGAAGAGGAGAAGACAAAGACCTACAGTGCCTTAATATGGACAGACAAAGCAATACAGAAAGAAGATATTGCATTTCTAGATGATATCAAGGTAGCTCTTTTTGCTGATTTATATAGTACCTATCCTGGTGCCTTAGGGGAGAGTTTATGTGCACCCATGGCCATATCTCTTTCTCTGGGCTTCGTGTTTTTATCATCAGGGTTTCTCTTGCTATAGGGACTCCCATACCTCCCTTCTCATCCTTCCTTACTTCCCCATTGTCATCCTAGCAATGCAGCTGGCTGGCTGTTAGCCAAGCCAACACATTACTGTATAATGTTGACCTTCCTGTAGACCAAATATTAAAATTAGCAAATGGGAGAGGGGAAAATCTGGCACCTGCACCCCTTTCTTTACTTTAGATAGTGTTTTGCAGCAGTGCAAGGAGCAGAGAAGGTCTTTTGTTCTGCAAGCTCTAAAGTCATTCTTCCACAGCTGCAGCAATAAGGAGTTTGAGATGTCTATGGTAAATAATGCAAAGAGGCCTTATGAAGTGTTCAGTGTAAGCAACATGCTGGGTCAATGAGAAACTTTCTCTGAGTGTTGGTTAGGGAGATGCTGCTGATGGAGAAGGCTGTTCAGTTTTTGTTGTCTTGCACCATTTCTTATGGGTCTTGGCCATGAAATCATTCTCCAAGTGAGGGCTTGAGCCATTACAGTTCAGGAAGACAACTGTTGTGAAGCTCTTTTCTTAGCATGCCCACTCCCTGAGAAGTTGCCTTTCAAACTGCTGCATCTCATTTGGGAAAGGGGGTGGGGAATGAAGAGGCTGCTCGGAGATCTAATCTCATTTAGGCTTTTTTTCCTCACTTTTATTTCTAGGGGCTTGGCTGTAGTTTAGACAAAGCATTTTGTGGGTGGGATTTTTTTAGGTTTTTGATTGCCCTGAGGCTCTCAATGAGCTTCTAAATCCTGGAGTCATTCCAGCAAAGGACCATGGAGATTTCAAGGTTATTCCTCTGCATTTGTGATTCCATTAGTTTGTGTTCATATGAGGCCTTCTCATTTAGCCTTTGAGATGGCTGTCCTTAGCTGCTTTGACAAACACAGCAAAACTTAGCTTTGCCTCAGGATTACTCAGCTACCATAGTACAACATAAAAGAGATGTGATTGCTTAACAATACACGACTGTTACAATATGTGTTGTATGTTGCACATTTCCTTCCTCATTTATTTTGTTACCTCCTGTAACAGGAGTTGAAACTGGACCAGAAGACACCTCTGCGGGTTCTTCACAGGAGGCCTCTCGCTGTAAGATGTAGGATCATTCACACCATGAGATCTGAGTACATAGATGAGCATCATTTTCGCCTGCACCTGAAGACTCAAGCAGGAACGTATCCTTAGAAGCTGTTACACAATGCTTACAGCTTGCTGATGAGAGTCATTTGGGTAATGGGAAGTTTCCTGCTTTTATCACTGTGGTGTTTCTAAGTCTCTGCTCTTCAACACTCATATGTTGCTGCTTAATCTTTGCTTTTATGTCAGCATTTCACATTCAGGCTTTCATTCAACAATACTATCTCCATGTGTATGTATTTTTGTGATGACCACTTTGTTAAAGTATGTGAGAACTATAAAAATGTGCTGGTTAAAGATAGATACTCTTAAGCTTTTTCTAATTCAACTGAAAACTTCTCACCTTAGAAAATAAGCTTTTCCACAATATTTAATGCATTGCAGATTGCTGCTACTTACAAATTAGCGATTTTTGTCATAAATGAGTTTTTGTCACCACTCACTTTGGAATGAAATAGAAAATGTAGGTCCATAGTGTAGGTTTTGGCATCCGAGTCAAAAGCCAAGAATTAGGAAGTCTTTTAAAGATGGATGTGGCATTAACAGGATGCTTATTCACTGCAAATGGGTTTAGGAATAGAAAAAGGCACTGTTTTGATTTCTGTGTGATAAATACACCTTTCCTTAGCCAGTATTTCTAGCTACATTAAGGAATTTGTGCATGGAGACTTCGGAAGAACAAAGCCCAATATTGGCTCCCTGCTGAACAGAACTGCTGACATTCTGGAGCTGGATGTAGAAGTAAGTTGTCTGTTCTTTATCTTTCCTGGAAATTAGTCAGGTAGTTGCGTTTGTGAGATGCTTTCAGTGGAATTACTGTAACCAAATCTACCTTCCTTACCACAGCTAATGGAAAAATTGCTGTTAATGCAAAAATAATAGTTTGCACCCTGCTGACACACAGGACAGGCTTCCTTGGCTTAATTCATGCAGGGGGGGATGGGAAGTCATACCATGAGTTGATGACACAATTAGCAGCACTGAAACAGAGCTTAGCCATGTTACATGTAGCACATCACTTCTTTTCAAATTGAAAAATAGGAGAGATTTGAGTTCCTTTTTCAATGCCTGTTCAAAGATAGCAAGAAATTATATCTCCTCACTTGCTGGAGTCAGATGAAAAGCCAGAATTTGTTTTGGTTAAAAGAATGTATGTAGAGATATGGATTTAATACTTAACCTCATGGTTTGGCAAGGTTCATTTAAAACACGTGCTTTCATTTCAGATAGCCATTGATCAACATGCTTGTTCTCATGTACTTCAGGAAAGCTGCCCATGTGTTACATTTTGCATAACAGCCTTGCAGTTATCTTTTGTAGGACAATACAGAAAGAGAGCTTGCAGAGGGCACTTGAGTTAGTTGAAAAGCAGGAGCACCTGATGGGGCTCAGGCTGATAAGTATCACTTTCATACGGATAGGTGTCACTGCAGCTATTGGACATAACTATGAAAGATGTTTAGGGACTTGAAAATCATTAGTCATCTTGCTAGTAATGCATTTTAGCTCAGCCTAAGAGCCTACTCCTTTGATGCAGTTGTAGATTAGCTGAGGAGTAGGTATGATTAATGTAGGCAGTCTTGGAGCCAAGGTGTTTAATGTGCTGTGGGGCGATCCCTGCTTTGTGATTGCAAATGGTGATAGTGTGGAAGCATTGGGTGTGCTGCTTTTGGAAGAAGGTGAGCAACAAGTTGATGCCCAAAGGGAACTGGAGATGTAGCCTCAGGGAAGCAAGACATAATCCAAGCTGTAGTAATTACGACATTTGCTTCTAATAGAGTGTCAGGCATGTGTTGT
>JANHGB010001400.1:0-17734 GCA_026283785.1 Coracopsis vasa | reverse complement strand
GACAAGTTACTGTGCAGTCAAATGTGTTCTTAGTTTTACACCTGTATAGCTGCAGCATGTGCGTGGAGAATATTCAGGGGTCTCCTTACGTGGTGGTGCCTTGGACAAGAGCACTGCCTTAGAGTCTTGCCTCATTCAACATATATGAGCATGACCTTGTTACCATAGAGGCTGCCTGCTTTCACCATTCACTTTAGAAGGCAGTCGGCACATTTTGTGGGGATAAAGAGGTTTTTAGCAAGAAAAGGTCCCATTCCTAATGCTGCTAAAAGAATATCCTCTTATTTGGCCTTATACTGGAAATTGTGTGAATACAAGGAATCTGTCCCAGGCACTTAAAAGAATACAGCAGCACAGATAAAAATAATTGTACTTAAAACATAACATCTGCCTTTTAATGAGTAAATAAAGAGCAAAGCAATGCACAAGAGGCATTAAGAATTCATGAGGCAGTTCTGTGAAATGTAGAAAATCTGTGATATTACAGAAGTAATAAATGAGAAAGAAAACACATAGCAAAGACAAAGAGTATTTAAATTCAAAACTTTATCTTAAGGACCATCAGCAAGGACTGTTTCCTAACATGGACAACACATTAGGAAATGAATCTTACCTGAGGTCAGAGGCTGCTTCTCAAAACAAGTTACCAAGTGATCATTATGAACACAGGTTCAGTGACAGAGGAACCCTAGTTTATTATCACTAACATGATACTGTTCTTATGAAAGGTAACTGGGTGCTAATACTAAATCATTTTCATCTATTTGAGAGAGCACATCTGTTTCTAATACAAATTGTCTTGTTCTATAGAAGGCAAATGAATACAGCTACTGGGTTTGTTGCCGTCCACTTTGATGGCTCCAGTGTATCTTGAGCTTTCCCCATCTCATTTCTTCTGGCTTTCCTCTCCTGTTTCTTCAGTCACTAGTTCCTTTTGGAAGGATTAAAGCCACCCTATACGTGTGATGTCTTTATTTTCTACCTGTTATTTCCAAAGATACCACATAGATTCTCCTGTTCTATTCTGCTCTTAGTCAGTCTTCCCTGTGAGGGTGGTGAGACACTGGGACTGGGTGCCCAGAGAAGCTGTGGCTGCCCCATTCCTGGCAGTGTTCAAGGCCAGGGGCTTAGAGAAAACTGATCTAATGGAAGGTGCCCCTGCCCATGGCAGTGTGTTAGAATCCAATGATCTTTGAGGTCCTTTCCAACCCAAACTATTCTGTGATTCTAAGATTCTTACCGTACATTATGCCAAGCAGTACCTTTACTATTTAAAATGTTAAACCTCAGTAAAAGAATTAGTGATAGTCTCGTCTGAAATACCACAATAAGACACCAAGTTTGTACATGAAGAATGAATGCCTAGCCTTGCTGTAATCTTTGGGAAGATGTCTATTATCTTTGTGATATTTGTCTTTATTGATTTTTAAGGTGACAAAGTGCACTTGACCATCTTCTGGTTTCTTGATCTCACTTGGTTTTGAACCCAGTGATTAGAATCTGGCCAAAACCGTGTTTCCTGGATACTACTCAAGCCCAAAAGAGAGCAGTGGGAATAGATGGATTTGTGATGTATTAGATAACAAAGAGAAAGCTACTGGAAGGAAATCTTGCATTCCTAGACTCCACACATACTGGACAGAGTCTTGGGAAGAGAAAAGTGTGGGGAAGGGGACAGGATTGAAGGGCTCTGGCCTCCCAAATCATCTTTCCATCTCCAAGTGACTCAGATGTTTTACGTACATGAAAAGTATTGCAGCTACAAGGTGCAAGTCTTTCAGAGACCCACTGTGTGCCCCCACTGGCTTCAGCTGCTGAGAGACCAGTTCCTTTCCTCCTCATTTCAGCTGCAGCATCCTGTCTCCCCAAATCTGAAAGGCAAACCCTGCCTCTGCTCTCAAAGTATTCAAGTCACCCTCCTGAATTAGGCTTGCTGTAAGCAATGAAGCAGAGATGCTTTCCTTTAATTGTCCTTTTTAGAATTCATATGAAAGCATAATACTTAATTAAAAGCTTGCCAATCTGAAATCATTGTGGAAATGAGGCAATAAATCCTTCCAGAAATGTGTCCAGACTAATCTCAGATGCAAAGCAAGGAGAGCACTAGGCAGGCATCTGATTTTTGCCTGGCCTTTGCCACTGATTCACTGCAATGCTTTCTGCAAGCCATTTATTGTGCATCAATGTTCTTACTGATGGAGGAAAACCAGTATTTATTTCCTTTCAGAGTTGTCCTGAGTATTACTAACCACTGCTTGTGCAAATCTGTGGATGAAAGGAATCATAAGAGTTCTAAGCTCTTAATATGTATTACTTATTGCACTTTAAAACAAATGTCATCATACTAGGTAGGAATTAAGATTCCTAAGCCCACAGGGTGGGTACCTTTTCATACACATATATATAAATGTCATCAAGTGACCTGCCTCAGAGGAAGGCCAACTGAAGACAGGTGAGTCGGAATTCATTCATAGACTATTCATTCAGAGCCAGAAGCTTTGATTTTGTTTTGATTTAGCATCTTGTCAATATTGTGATTGCTACGCTGTTTCTACCTAGGCCTGTGATGGTTTATGCGATGGGAGGTTAAAAAAAAGGCTGATAACTTAAAACTATATAATCTATCAATTTCCTACATGTGGAAATAGCTACAGTGTGCAGCTTTCAATGGGGCCATGTATGGATTTGCCATTGAATTCAGAGGTATTGGATCAAGCTATAATGATCTGGGCTTGTGAATAATCAGGGTTAGCGATAAAGCTCAAACTGAGCTACTGCATGTACCAAGCTCTGGCTGTGGGCATTTGTTGCCCTGAATAAGCTTACTCAGGACAACAGAGTATTTCCAATTACACTGGTGGACTATTTGTGTTTCTGCATCCATGCAGCCTGGTTTGCAGTAGAAATACAGGTTAAGGAGATTAAAATTAATTATTAAAAATATTATTAAAATTATTGTTAAAATTAGTATTATAATCAGAAAGGGGTTTTCAAGTGTTAACTGCATTGTGTGATGATTGCCTACAAGACTTGTGGCACATTTTGTATTTGAAACGCTCTTGGGAACAATTTTTTTGTAAGCCATAAAACCTGCTCAGTTTAAATGCATTTAGCAGCAAGGCAACTACAGTCATTGTTTCTGCAGTTGATATCTTTTATCTGGTGACAATTTTGAATTCTACTAACAAGCACAATGTATGCATTGATCAGTAAAGTGATTATCTGCCACTAGTATCGCAGATCACAGAATCACATAAATTGTCACAGAAGTATTATTGCATCAGATGGATGTTGGAGCTGCCTCGCATACTCTTAGCAGAGAGCTAAGGGTCATATTGCTTCATTTTTGAAAACATGTTTTTCCAAAAGCCAAGCAAAAAATCTCATTGCCTTCCGAGCAGACAGACAGAAGATGTGTGCACTCTAGCACGTTAGACCTCAAACAGTTATTTAAAGCAAAAGTACCTCACCTGCTCATCCTGAAGATATGCTATGGCTGTTCGGGAGGAGCCATGTGAGCAAGCAACGAGAAGCGACAGGGGCTAAAAAAATCCCTGCTGGCCCAGGCTGCTGACAGGGACCTCCCTGCTCCCAAGCTCCCCAGGCATGGCCTTTCCCTCTCAATGTGGTGGTGTAATGGCACATGAGATGGAGGAGACATTCAATGGCAGGAGAAGCCTGTATCCCCAGACAAGGAGGAAATAAGGATCAGATAAGGATCATCACTTCCTTCTCCTCCCACCACCACTTTCTGAAGCTGGTGGCTGCATCCGATGCTGGGGGTGAGGGGAAGGACGTGCTGCAGAGAGGGTGTCTTCACTCCCCAACCTATCTTCACCTGCCTGGGAGCTTTTGGCATGCAAACTTTGCCACAGGGATGTTGAAAATGAGCATTCATGTTCTGCAAACCACTGTGTTTCCAGGTCTCCTGGGGCAGCGGAGGAGAGCCATCGCCATGACTCCTACACTGCTCTTGCTGTGCCTTACAGCCCTTGTCGGTGAGCCAGGGTTTGGGTTTGGGTTTGGGTTGCTGTCAAAACCACCCAGGAACTGTTTGCAGAGGGACTGCAGAGAGCAGGTGTGCAGTCAGGCCTGAGGTCCCCTTTGTGCACGGCGCTGTAAAACCCCATGTGGCTGGTGGTCCTCGGCTGCTCTATGAGGCTGCTCGCTGTCCAGGTGTGTCCCAGACCAGCATGTCTGGAGTACGGGACTGACACCAAAAGGGAGTCACAGACGTACCTTCTCTTGATGTTACCAGCTAACCTTCTCTGATCCCTGCCTGCCCAGAAATGGTCTCACCAATGTGGCAAGCTGTTTGATGAAGGCTATTCATTCCTCTGGAACTGAGGAAGCAAAGTAATTTGTCCAGGCTGAGGCAAGCACTCTCCTGAATTAATTCCTTACCAAGTTACAGAGGGTCATAAAAGATGCTCCCAGCCAGGGTGCTTGGGTACCATCAGCCATCATCCGAGGGGTCTCAAACATTTTTGGGCATTGGATGGGAAGCACCCTCTGAAATAACTGCAGAGGCTGTGGTTCCCCTCTCCCACACTAGCCTTTGGGCCTAACAAGGCAGATGCCTATTCGTCTAAATTGTCATTATATTCATTCACTTCAACCCATGCAATTAGAAAAGAACAAATTTCTGTTCTCTATCTTTCTTTGATAACGTTAATAATGGAGAGCAGTGGCAACCATACAAGCATGGCCAACACAAGGTGATGTGGATTACTGGTCTGGATGAATCCCTCCTGCTGTACGGACCTGCAGCACACTGTATGGTATCACCCTGAGATCTTATGCGTTCAAACACCCGTATTTAATTTTTCAGCTCCATCCATGAGTTACAGTTGCTATGGCGATATAAGTGCTCTTCAAGCCCCACTGATCCCCTGTACAGCTGTAAGAGCCTCGGACTGTGGTAGGTATTATTCATTACTTGATTTGTCAACCTGTTGGTACCTTACAGAGACATGCGCCCCCAGACCTGGTGGGGAGTGGGAGGACAAACTTCAGGTCCCACAGTCAGGATCCTCAGCTGTTAAGCAAAGGGAAAAGGTGCAACGCCTTTCCAGTTAAAACGGTCTCTTCATTGGCAGGACTTTAGCATCTTCACAAAACCCCAGGGCCTGTTTGTTCAAAGGGGAAGATGTGCAGAGCCAGGCCCTGAGTGCAGGCATGTCAGCTCAGCTAGCCAGAGGCACACTTTGCAGGAGGAAGGTCCCACGTGCACAGCTGTCTTACCTCTGAGTGATCCTTTTTTGGTAGCTCCTTCCCATTTCCCTCATTCTTGTCTTGTGTTACTGCTCCGTTATCACAAAGTTGACTACATCAGGTTCATACTGCTGAGATCTCCAGGGACTTTGCCACGTACATTGGATGTAGGCAGCTCCAGGGCAGACACCTGACCACGGGTGTCCAAGTATGAATCTGAACCTGCTTGCTTGTTTCCAAACTGTTCCAAAATTACACCTGAGAAAACCCCACCTTTCTAACAACGCAGCATCACTGCAGTTCAGACAGTCAGTCAGTCAGCCTCCCAGTCTTTTCAAATGCACTTTGAATTGCACTTTTCTGACTCCAGAGCCACATTTCCAGCAGGGCGGCAGCAGGAGTGGCCCATGAATGTGCAGTCCCACCTCCTGAGAAGCTGCCCTTTTCCCCTCCTCATCCTCGGGTACTGGCACAGCAGTTCTCTGGCCACAGTCAGAGCCAATGATTGTTCCTCAAGCGCCACTGCCCAGCTTGGTGTAGCTGTGTTTACTTCAGAACTTGAGTTACTCCTTTGAAACACCACTGAAAGGTGAAGCAGGGGTTTTGGACAGGAGGGTGTGTAAGTCTGCCCATTCCTAACCCGCAGGACTTGCCCTGGTACGGAGCTCTGCTGAGGCAGACATCATACGCCTGAGGAAATACGAGATCCCGATTAAGAGAGTAGCCAGAAACCTGTGCTTGGAGCCGGCGCTCATCGCTGGCATCATCTCGCAGGAAAGCCGTGTCGGCCTGCTCCTGGACAACGGCTGGGACCAGGAACGGCACAAGTACGGCTTGATGCAGGTACGTGGGGATGATGAGTATGAGTAACAGAACAGTAATGTAGTATTTATCCCAGGGCCTTACCTTAGTAAATGACTGTTCTGAGTTCAGCACAGCACTTAAATTTGTTCCTTCTACATCAAAGGATGTGCGTAAGTGTTGCCCTGAGTAAGGTCACTTCAATGAGTCACAGCCTGGGAGTACAAAGAAGACAGGGAGGATGATAGAGCTGTGGTTGTGTTCAGAGGAAAACCCATTTCCTTCCTTGACTTTTCTAGCTTGGTGGGCATCAACAGCCTTTTGGACTGTGGGATAGTGAAGAACATATAAATCAGTGCTCAACTATCCTGGTTCTTTCAATTAATGAAGTACGAGCAAGACATCCTACCTGGACCTGGGACCAGCAGCTGCGAGGTACGTGATGGGCTATGTACTAGAAAGGGATACGCTGAGTGATGGGAACGCTGTGCATCTGCTGGCATCACTTTTAAGGGAAAAAGAGCATCACTCTAGCAGATTTTACAGCATCTCTTGCCAAAACAAACAGGCAAGCAAACAAGAAACCCACACCAAAGTGGAGTTTTCTAGTTGAAAAGAGGCAATCCCAAAGCAACAGACCAGCAAGAGGTCTGAATACAGATGCAGCCTCCCAGCTCAAAGCACTGTCCACAGGGCCTCCATGTTTCTGCCACAGAAGAGAGACTGTGATGGGATGCTAAGCTGCTTGGCAGGTTTACTCTAGTAGAAAGCAGCATGAAACAAGCCCCACCTTGGAGTTAAGTTTTCCTCTTCTCTGTTCATCCTACAAGTGAAATAGCTGTCAGGTGGA
This sequence comes from Coracopsis vasa, assembly GCA_026283785.1. Lineage (NCBI taxonomy): Eukaryota > Metazoa > Chordata > Aves > Psittaciformes > Psittacidae > Coracopsis > Coracopsis vasa. The sequence continues at coordinate 10,869 of JANHGB010001400.1, read as the reverse complement.
CAAATAAGGTGGAAAGCAGCCAAACAAAAGCCACTGGGGAAGGCAGAAATTGAGGTATCGCAATGCAACAGATTGATCGTGGCATGCTGATAAATTGTGTGAAGGAAGCTTGGGATCCAGGTTTGCCTGCAGTCCGTGTTATCTGTGTGCTGGTTTGTTCACCCTGTGCTATTTCCTACCCTGCCATCCTTGTTTCTGCCACTACCTTTTTTGATACCCTTTTCTAGGACCACCATGCCATTCCCACTTTCATTTGGAGAGAGTCATGGGTTCCTTCGCTATAGAAATAAGGATTTTACAAAATCAGTCACTTTTCAACCATAATGCAGAATGAGCAATTTCCCAAGCAGTTGTGTTGGCTTGGTGAGATGCATGGTCCTTTTAGCTAGGAATTTTCACCTTCAAATCTTTGTTTCTTACTTATAATCCTGTAACAACAACTACTTTTTAACTCTTTCTAGGGGGAATCTGCACCTACCGTGCAAAAATGGGCAACTTCCAGGTCTACGAGGATGACCCCTGTGACAGAGACAGCTACTACGTCAACAGTGTGATTAGGCGAGCCCAGTACTTTAAGAGACATGGGTTCTAGCTCATAAACCCACACCACCACCGAGCCTCTCCTCCACATAGATTAGCCCAGTAGTGATGGTAGTACCCAGAGCAGCTCCTCAGGTCCCCTGGCAGGACCAATGCTGGTGGCAACAGCCCAGCACTGCCTGCCAGGGGACCTGCTGGGACAAGAAACCACAAACTCGGGGCCTTTGAGAGGCACACAGGGACAGTCCAGCAATGTTTAGGTGTCGGGTGAGGAAGGTGCCTCTTCCCATTTGAAGCTGAACCCGGAGCTGTTTGTGCATCCCTCAAGCATGGGCACACAAGCATCTCTCCCTGTGCATTGTCTGTGTTCTGCCCATCTCCTTTATCCACTTCCTTCCCTCTCCCTGGCCAATGTGGGGATGAAGCCCCTGAGTTACCCTCATCCTTCCCCTTGATTGTGCTGGCTGCAGGGCAATGAAGAGGCTTCTCACCAAGCCTTTGGTCTCTGCACTAGCTGTCCATTCCTGTGGCCAGCCTTGTGCAGGACAATGCTAAACATGCTTCCGTTAGTCTCCCGAGCCCTGGAGCCCACAGCCATGGTGGGGCTGGAGACTTCTTCATGGTGAAAAGCAGCCTCACACAGGAGAAATCCTCTGTATGGGAAGTACTCCAAGTGCCATAGCAGCTTTCCATTAGTCAGCAGCCCTCTGAGTGGGAGCCAGACCTGTACATACCCAAGCCCAGGGGCTGTATCAAAACAAGAGTGTTGGTAAAAAACCCCCACAACCTTTCCTGCATTAGCTTTTGCATCTTTATACTGGGTTTCCTTCAAGTTTAAAAGTGTTTCAGTATCTGTCCCTCCATCAGGAATCCAGACTTCTAATTTGAAGTGAATTAGCTCTGGGTTTGTAAGCTCTGTTTGAAAGTGTTCCTCAATGTGGATGGGTCTGGGTGGAAATTAAGGTTTACTGAGAATAATACTGAGAATAAGAGAGAAAATAAAGATAAATGTTGACTCCAAATACTTTTCCCATGGGGCCCAGTGCTCAGCAACCTGCAACTTGAATAATAACCCAATTCATTACTCTTGCAATGGCTCTAAAACTCAATTTGAGAACAGGGAGAGGGAAATGGTGCTGCAGACACCCAGGGGTGGATGAGAAGAGCTGGGCTGGTGACCAGGGTGGGAGGCAGGCCGAGCCTGGCCACTGCCTCCAAACCTGTGAACAGGGAATGAGGATGTTCATGTTTAGCCTTTTGAATAAGGAATTTGGAAGTGTTGGGACACTTTTCTGCTGGCTGTCACCATTGCTGATACAGAAGCGGTGTGTCTTGTGGAGCCCTGTGTTGGGTACTTCAAAGAACTTTCAGGGTAATGAAGCAACATTCACTGGGAGCGACCAACACGTAGAAGTAGCTGCATGTTATGCTGCTGTAGAGCGGGGAAATGCAATTGGTGTTCTTTAAGGACACTTACAGGCTAACATTGCTGCGTCAGAGTCAGCAATCAGCAAATCAAAAAGACAGCAAATTCCAGTCAGGGGAGAAAAATCTTCTCTGGGTCCTGTGCTTTGGTTTTACAACCAATGTCAGTACCGGGAAATGTGTTCAAATGTGCTTCCTACAATAGGCAGCAAATGTGAGGTGGGAAGCTTCCTCTGTCATCGACCTCATAAGCTGCAGGCGGTATGGGCCAGTCCCTCCACGGCTCAGGCAGGGATCTATCTAAAGTCTGGAGCTTCAATGACTGACTGTCATAGACACCAGGCAGAGGGAGCAATTAAAAAACCTGTTTCAGCAGTAACTGAAGCAGTAGGAAACCACTGCCGATAACAAGTCCCCATGGGCCAGAGCTGTAACTACACGGCTGAGCAGATTGATCTGATGACTGACTTTGAACACTGGAGTTAGATCAGTTTGAGCCACACATCCATGTCTCTCCAAAAGATGCAGAAAACAAAGGGCAGTGCCACCACAGTAATGCAGTGCTGAATAACTGAGCTTGTTCTGCTTTGTTACTCATTAAAAAAGTGGGCTGCCATTTCCTAGCCAGCAACCTGCTCCCAGGACAATGTTTCTCTATGGTTGCCTTAGGCACACTCAGGACTGCGCCCCAAAATACTAGGCTCATCCTATGAGGGGGCAACATTTTGTCTTCTTGAGTTGTGGCATCTTCTAGTGTGGACTTCTAACACGGTATTTTCGAACAGCATCCAGGACGCTTGACAGGCTCCTTTGGTTTGGGTCTGCTCCTTTTTGCTGGAGACTGTTGAATCTAACGCTTGCCTCAGTTTATTTAATTGCCTTCCTTGAAACTAAATACTCCCATGCTGGATGCATATGGCCTGTTTTTATCTATTTCAGTGTAAAAAGTGATCCTAGAATCACAGAACCACAGTATGGTTTGGGTTGGAAGGGACCTTAAAGATCATCTATGATAAATGGCAGAACTGCACTCTGACAGGCTTTCTCTACCCTTTCTGAAAGATGAAGAAAAAGTAAGATGAGCTGGATCTGAATTGGAGGTTGCTGAATACCTCAAGTAACACTGAGTACAAGACAAATCCAGGACATAAACCATGATTTGAGGCAGTTTTGAGGCTAACTAAAACCTCAAAACTGCCTGTATCCCTGACATAGCAGGAGAGACCGCAATGCTGTGTGGCTTGCATACTGCCTCCTCCATGGCAAGTGAGTGATGGAACAAGTAAGAGATGCTGCAAAGAGCACTGACAGAAGTCACAGCAGGTTCTCTGTCCCTAGAGACCCAAGCCTGCAGCAGCTCCGGAGCTCTTGCTGGAGCCTGCAAGCTGCAGCCTGCTTGATGTCACAGAGGTTGTCCCACCATGCGGATATGCCACTCTCCTCCAGTACTCTGAATACAGGTTTGTTGAGGAAAACAGTTCCCTGGGCATGTAGACTCTGTGCATTCATATGTGATTAAACAAGAATTTCTGGGTAGGATCCAGAACACAGCAGATCAACCTGCCTGCGTCAATTAATGTGATGTAGAAGAAGCAAACTAGTACTTCCTTTCCGATTCTCCCCAGCAATAAGGGAACGGTAGCACAGGCCACTTGGAGATTACTGATTTGTGAATCATCTTCAGTGGTATTTTGGATTTTCTTTTTGTTTTTTTTTTAATGTCATTTCTGTATGAGCCGTCCCTGTTCTATTTTCCTTCCTGCCAGACGTACTTCCCTCTGTTTCAACGTTCTTTAAAGTCACACGTAATCATGAACATCCATGCATGGGCTGATGTGACTTTTTGCAGCTGGTTCTCGATGAGAGGTATTACAGAATTGAGTCTTTCAACACAATGGCACAGGATTCCCCAGCTTAGAATGTGAAAGAGCTGATGGAAGAGTGATGCGGCGTTTCACCCTCACAGAATTTACCACGGGGAAGAAGCATGTCAGGATAGATTAACACTGACATGGAGGTTTGCCATCCAGTGGCTATTTTCCTTACTGCTGAAGAGCTACAGCAGCTTTGATCCACATTGCCTGATAATTTGGATTTGTGCCTACACCTTTGTCATTGCTCTGCAAGCAGGGGTAACAATAGGGACCTGGCATAGTCTCTGCATATCCAAATTCTCAGCAGTGTCATGTTATTGTTGCTGAGTCTTCACCTGCAAAAACCTTATTACAGCCGAAAGTGCAGGTCCCCACTTTCCCATTGTCAGCATGTTATTGCTTCCAACAGCTGAAAGGGGACAGTTGTTTTCAGCAAGGCTTACCCTAGGTCCACACTGTTAACACCAGGGTTTAAAATTAAATTAAAAGGTATTTAATTTTTAAAATCGCAATTGTGTTTGTGCTGTATGGCAGAAACCCTGTTGTGCTTGGGAGAATGCACAGCAAGTTGTCAGGCATTCCTGTTTCCCCCAATACCAGTGGCATGTGGGAAATGCACTGAGCCAGCTGCTCCAAAATGCTGCCAGCAGAGAAAAAGCCCATTTGTCTCCAGGAAGCGCGGTGAGGTGGGGGAAGACATCCTGCAGCAAATATGTCAGGTCTGTGATGTTTGCCTAATATTCTTGTAAATGATTCACTATACCAAAGTCTGTTTTCCATTAGCTGCTGGGATCAGGTTAGCATTGTTCCCCTCAGTTGCTGTTTGCTTGTTTGCCTTCTGCAGCAGCATGCTTAGACAACAGAAAAATGCAGATAAATGGCAAGTCAAACAAACTGCAAGTCAGATAAACTGTAATGGATGTAATTGAAGGATGTTTCTCTTGATTTTTCTTGCTGATGATAGCTATGGACAAGCAAGTTGGAGCCAGGAAGTAGTGTAGATTTCTTCTGACTCTCTCAGATATTGTTCTCTTTTGGAACAGAAAACCCAACTTTTGGAGGTACCTTTCTCCATTGGCTATGCAGGCAGTGACAGAGAAGATTGCAGAAAAAGATTTGGAAGACATGGAAGAATATCAAGTCAAGATTACAAAATTTGGCAACAGCCAGCATGTTGATCCACCTGTGACTGATTGCTGGTATTATCTTTCAAGAGTCACACACTGGGGCAGTGCTTAAGGATGGCTGGTGTGACCATAGAAATGTATTTGGTTTAATGCAGGTATGATCAACCTTCCTAAAACCACAAAATGCATCTTTCTTCTGCAGCAGAAAGACAGAAGAGCAGCAGTGGCCTCACTGAAAGGCAACACCTGAACATTTCAGCCAACTCTTTGGCCAGAATAAAGCTGACCCCGTTGTCACCTCGCTGAACTGGGGAAGGACCCTGGTGAGTGTCAGGACATAAGCAAGCTGCTTTTGCACTGTGAAACAGCTGCTTGCTTCCCAGTGCTCTCCTGGGAATGAAGAGATTAATTGCTTATATTTCATACTTTAGATAAAAAAATCTTATTTCAAAAAGCTTATTTTCTGTTTTTAACTAAGCACGGGGGCCTGTAGGCTGCAGCTACATACAGTCAGGTTAATAACCCCTTATGCACCACAGGGCCCTGGTTAGTGGGGGATCTTGCTTCATTATTCATGCCTACATTCACGCCTCACTCACAGGTGGATTTAACAGCAGCACCACATCACCTACCTGTGAGGGATAATTGAGGAGAATAGAGCCAGGATGACTCCTCCCAGTAGTGCAAGATGGGAAGAGAAGTGACAACAGGCACAAGCTGAAAGAAGAAATATTTGAACTGGATACAAGACTGTATTCTGCATATAACCTTTCCCCATGAGGACAGCCAGGCAACAGAGCAGGCTGTCCAGAGAGGTTGAGTTGTCCCTGCCCTCAGAAGTTTTCAAGACCTTGGTGGACAAAGTCCTAAGCAACCTTTCTAACCCTAACCATTCTATGTTCTATGATTCTATGATCTCAGCGCTGGCCCTGCACTGAGCAGGAGGTTGGACTAGGGCCTTCTGAGTTACCTTCCAACCTGAATTTTGCTATCATCCTAAGTCAGCCTGTTTGCTCCCTGCATAATAAGGCTGCATCTCTTACCTGTGCTTTGTGAAGATTTACATGAAACATTTACAATGCTCCATCAACGAAATGCTGTGGACACACACACTGTGTTTGTGCACCCTGCTGGTTCAGGTTTTAGAACTGAGCTTAAATCTTTAGAGAATGTAAGCTTATTCAGAGAAGGTTTGAGATAGCAGCTTGACTATATGACAGTTGTGACCTTGGAGGAAATACCATTTAAGAAACTCCCACACTAACACATAGATTAAACATTTCAAGAAAATCCAATTTTATTTTTCATTGAAACTGCCAACTTGTCAAAGATACTTGTAAACACCTCTTGTAGTTAAATCTTAACCAGAAATAACAGGTACTTTCTAAAGCATTCCCTTCTCTGTACTTGGGAAACAGTTACTAGCTCTGCTCTTAGGTAGTTTATCACACACTTTCTAAGTTCTGCACGGTACCAAGCAAGCTCGTTCATTAACACATTCTCTTTGGTTTATGCTGCAGTACTTTCGTAGCACCTGTATAGTGTAATGAATAGAATAGATTGATATTCACACACATACTGTGTATGACAGAGCTGGCAGCGCTCCCTCTGTTGGAGATCCATAATGCTGCAGTGCCGCAGACAAATCCTGAACATGCTTGGTAAGGCTGAGCCATCATGGCTTTAGTGCTCTGGGCCACCAATCCTGGAGCAAGTCTTGTATTTGCTATTCCTCAGCAACAAGATCCATTTACGTCATTTTCTGGGCCCTAGTACTTGTCCCATCTCTTTTAAGCGCACCATGTACCTTGGATGCACTGCACTCACAATTTCAGCTTGTAACAAGTACCTCCTTGTAGCAACACCATCACACAGGGATCAACATCACACAGAGATTGCAGTTACAACACACTGCAGCACAAGATGCTATGCAGGTTCAGGGAGGCAAGAAGGCAACATTCATTTATCTGCTTCATTTGTTCCTTGCTATTCTGTATACATCAGACTGACACCAGTATTTTCTGTGTCCTTCCAACTACAGCCCATAGCTTGTTGAGAAATTGGAAGTTTTTCAGCTCAGTTGTGCATTTCTGCCTTCAGCCTGCCTGCAGGAATCACTGAACCACCAATCTCCTCAGTGCTACTACTATATAATATCCTCCTTTCTCTTCTGCACAGTGTCTCCAGCTTTTATGTCCCTCTACTCATGTTTGTTTCTTTGAACTCCTACTGGTGTTTACTCTTCTCTGGAAGCATGCAGAAAGGATAAATGTTCATTTTCAGTGACTGTATCCTTCTAATCTTCTCATAACATACAGTCATTAAGATTAACTTCTCTACAGTGTGCATAGCGTGGGAGAGGTTCACACTGTGTTAAACTATGGCATTTATGCTCACTGCAATGAACACTGCTTTATCATTTGATACAGCAGCAGCTTCCTAACTTTGGCCACGATTCTCAAAACTATAAACAAAAATATGCAGAGTAATACTCAAGATCCTTCAGTAAAAGGTGTTATAAGCTTGCAGCCTGTCATTACTAACTTGCACTGAAGATGTGTGCTTCAGGGTCTCCAGGTTTCTAATATCTGCAATTTTAGAACAGGAAAAGCATCAACTTACACACAGACTGCAACTCTTAGGCTATTATTATTAAACAGTTAGGATCAAGAAATATATAAAAGTGAGATAGCACATTCCCTGAAAAACAAATTATACAAATTACCATGATATGAATCACTCCTTCTGTTAATCCCAAGTGGGGAGTTCAGGTATTTTTAAGCTACAGAGACAGCCAGATGACAGACTGCTAAGGAACAAGCAACCCAAAAGGCTGGATGGGCCAGACTGGATGGGGCTTTGAGCAGCCTGGTCTAGTGGAAGGTGTTCCTGACTGTGGCAGGGGATTGGAACCAGATGATCTTTAAGGTCCTTTCAGACCCAATCCATTCTATAATTCTATGAAAAGCCTGCATCAATCAAATGACACTCCTGGTGGATAGCCAGTCAGTTCTCGTGTAACTGCTAAGCAGTGAGCTTTTCAGTTCCAGTTTTTTCCTTTGTGCACCAAAGTCATGCACCATCATTGTAAACCTGTTACTGTTAGCTGCGAAATATCCTCACCATCATTAGTCAGATATATTCTACTTACTTCTCTGACTTTATTTACAAAGTTCTTTAATAGCAAGCCATCAACTGCAGACATTTAGCCACAAAATTTAAGCACAAGGACACAGTCCCATCATTCATTTAATACTTGGGGCAAATAATAACAAAATTGAATTTTACATCTGTACACACTTCTTTAAGCATCAGTATTACCTTCACCATTCATAACAGAGGGGAAGAATTAAGCTTGCATTTCATACACAAAATCTTGACCCAGGATTTAAATAATCTACTTTATTTTACATAAATCCAACCAGCACAGCTTATGACTTAATTGCTTTCTGCTCCACAGGTTTCAGACGCCGTTTAATGACAAGCTCTCCCTTGCTTGTAAGAAAGGTGTCTGCCATTTCCTCTTCTGTTGGCAACCCATAAGGTAGTTTCAGGGGCTGTATTCTACAGGCAAAAGAGTTTGCTTAGTGAAGTTCTATGACTAGAATAGTTACATTAAATGCTCTAAATTAAGCAAATAGTTAACAAACCTTATCAGATGTTTAACAACTTTCAGTTTGGAATTCACAGAAGGGATATTTTTGTGCAGTGCCGGCTGATGCGCCTGTACGAAGGATAGAGCGAGGTTTACAAATGCATTGCCAAACCAGAAATCTCTGCTCACTCAACTTCTCATACTGACAGTAAAATTATAGACCACATTTGCAAAGATAATAAGTAAAAAAAGTCATGCATCAAGAACATAAATATGAAATAAAAACTTGATCAAACTCTATTACAGTAAAATCATAAATTCAGCTTCATTCCCATTACATTCTCAATATATTGAAATTTCTTCCAACTGTTAAAAGTATTGTAAATACAGTACTGTATTTACATCAAAAGTAATGTAAATACAGGAGTTCAGGGGTAAGCCTGCTTCAGTTAAATCTTAAACTGATCAAGCACACATTTTTTTTTCTGTAATGTAACACTGACTAGATGAGTCTTTGCACAATGTGCAGTTGGTCTAAAAAATCTGGATAAACACGTCTGACATAAGCTCTCTAAGAGTCTTGGATTTGGAAGGCTTTTCATTAATATACAAGTCTTATTTGTGTACCTGTAATATTTGAATAATATGACCTAGAGAAAACTGAATTCCAAGTATTTACAAATCTACTTTTATCATTTTAGCAGAAGTCTCAAGGTAAAGTTCACCTTAGGCATGCAGAGCAATACCAAACAGTGATTCTCTGAATTCCTATTAAAAGGCTATTTTCCATTAACGTTCCTCTTGGCTCTTAAACACATCATCAATTTCTCAATTACCTTTATAGCCACTGTAAAGCAATCCACATTTTATGACTACAAAATTGAGAAAAATTCAAGAAAAACACCACCTTAATTCTACCCTATTTCTACATTTCTGATATACACATTAAGTATAAAGAACAACAGTCATACTTTATCCAAACCAAGATCATGTATTATCTTCTTTTCCCAATAAGGGCGACCAATTACACTTTTAATTCTAGTAACAACGTGGATCTTGTGGGGCTGCTCAGGGTCACCTCCATACTTCTCATGATCTCCAGGTCGCGGCTGAAATACCTAGAATCAGTTCACAAAACCATGTTTAACTACCTTTCTTCTCAAAAGGTCAAAGCACCAACAAGTGACCTCAAATTTAGCTTTCACAACATCAAGTGCCCGGTGTCACTCTCCTAGGTGCAGAATCATGCATTTCAACTCACTAAATTTCATGCCACTGATGACTGCCCAGTGCTCCAGTCTATCCAGATCCCTCTGCAAGGTTTCTCATCCCTCAAGAGTCAACTGCACCTTCCACTTTGGTATCAGTGACAAACTTGCTAATGGTGCATTTAACTCTTGCATTCACATCTTTGACAAAAACATTGAACAGAACTGGCCCTAGAATTGAACCCTGAGGAATGTGGCTGGGGACCGATTCACCAGCCCCATTCACTGCAACCCTTTGGGCTCTGCCTTCAGCCAGTTCTTCAATCATCCCAATACAATCCCTCTTACCCCACAGCCTCTAGAAATCTATCATACCACAGAAAACACAAATTAAGCAGGCTAATACCTATTTTTCAGTCTCTCGAACACAAGCACATACCGAGTCTGGAATTCTCGACCTGGTAAAGAGACAACGAACCCACACTGCGGGTGCCACTGCCTCCATCCTCTTCCCCAGCATCTGTAAAGAGAACGGGACAAAACTTGTCTGCGCTTTCCTTATAGCTCTTCGTGTTTGCTAAAAGGTTACACGGTCACTCAAACTCGGCCCAGTTGAGCACACATCCCGTCTTTACTACACACACTTCTAGGTGGCTGAAAAGCAGTGCCCACACCGGGCGCCCACACCGGCTCCTCGGACTTCCCAACTGCCCCTCTCCCATCAAGAGGAGGCACGAACCAAACAAACCCCAGCCTAGGCTATTACCTTCCAAGCGGCTGCGGGCCCTACGCCCCCCCTCCCCGCCGCGGCCGCCATCTCGGTGCGCTGCCTTCCGGCCGGCCACCAGCTCCACGGCATTTCAGTTCCGCACTGGCGGAACGACAACAATGAGCACTTCCCCCTTCCCTCTGCGGCCGCTTATGGTTTCTATTTCCCCGGCGGCGGGTGAAGTCGTGCCGCGGGACGTGTGGCCGCTCTGTCCCGGTCCCCGCCGCGGCGCCCATGTCGCGGACAGGGGGCGATGCCTGAGAACTGGAGGAAGGCAGACATTAGATAGCCCTTAAGCCCAGCAGGCAGCAAGTATTGAAGTTCATAGATA
>JANHGB010001396.1:0-16889 GCA_026283785.1 Coracopsis vasa | reverse complement strand
TACCCCTGTCCATCAGTTCCGTAGCCCCATCATAGAAGGCCACCATATTGGTCAGGCAGGATTTCCCCTTAGTGAAGCCATGCTGGCTGTCACCAAGCCCCTTGTTTTTCATGTGCCTTAGCATACCTTTCAGGAGAATCTGCTCCAAGATTTTGCCAGGCACAGAGGTGAGATTGACTGGTCTGTAGTTCCCTGGGTCATCTGTTTTCCCCTTCTTGAAAATGGGGGTTATATTTCCCTTTTTCCAGTCTTCGGGAACGTCACCTGACTGCCATGATTTTTCAAATAGGATGGACAGTGGCTTAGCAACTTCATTTGCCAGCTCCTTCAGGACACACACACTTGTGCACATTCAGGTTCTTAAGATGGTCTTGATCCAGATCCTCTCCTACAGTGGGCCTAAGGTTTTCATTCTCACAGTCCCTGAGTCTGCCTTCCAAGACCTGTGTGGTGTGGTCAGAGCATTTGCCAGTGAAGACTGAGACAAAGAAGTCATTCAGAACCTCAGCCTTCTCCAGTTCCAGGGTAGCCAGTTCTCCTGATAGCTTCCAGAGAGGGCCAAAGTTGTCCCTAGTCTGCCTTTTATTTGCAATGTACCTATAGAATCCCTTCCTGTTACCTTTCACATCCCTTACCAAGTTTAATTCTAACTGGGCGTTAGCTTTCCTAACCTGGTCCCTAGCCTCCTGGACAGCATCCCTGTATTCTTCCCAGGCCGCCTGTCCTTGCTTCCACCTTTTATAAGCCTCTTTTTTCCTTTGAATTTTCCTCAGCAGCTTCTTATCCCTCCATGGAGGTCTCCTGGCCCTCCTGCTGCACTTCCTTCTAGTCGGGACGCAACACTCCTGAGCTTGCAGCAGGTGATCCTTGAATATCAACCAACAGTCTTGCGCACCCCTGTCCTCTAGGGCTATTTCACATGGAACCTTACCAAGCAGGTTCCTGAAGAGGCCAAATGTGATATGATACTACTGGACAGGACAGTCAAAGATCTTGAAAATATAGGAGAGAAGGAGTAACAGAAAAAAGATGAGTAACTAATTACTTTTTTTTATTCCTTCTGAGGTGTAAGAATTTGCATGGGTTTATAGTGCAGCAGAGAGTAAGTGGTACGCTGAGTGAATACAGAGACAATGTATTTGAAGTTCTCTGGACGAAATAAGACCTATAATCCTGAAAGGGATTTTACAAATTTGTATATAAATACATGTGAGTTCGATAATCTCTAAAGCAAGCTGGGTGATTTCAGGAGCCGTGTTTTTCCCCAGACAGTTTTTTGGAATTTGTTCATTTCTTAACTGTTCTGTACTGTGGAGATGAAGCTGTATCTTGTAGGTGTCTTCATGTTCTTTTGTTTTCACTGCTGGCCACAGATGTTTCAGGTAGACTTCCTGTAAGTGTCCTTTTTATCAGATCACCTATATAAATATAGTTAATGCAGAAATGGTAGGGACATCAGTAGGGGCGCTCAGCAACAGTCCTTAGGATTTGATCACAGGTATATATATCCTAGCTGATATAAACCTGACGTAATTTCAAAGTGACGTATATATTGTCTTTGCTGTATCACAATTTTGCACGATTTTCAGCCTTTTTCTATCACTTTAAACTAAGTTAGTATTGAAGAACATTAACTATTGTAGATGTTTATGGGCATCACCTATAACATATTTCTGAAAACTGTTGTCATGTATTTGTTGACTTACTATGTTTTCACTGTAATATCCTTTACAACAAAATGTGTTCACATCCAAACTGCTAGCTAGTATGCATGCTTAGAAATAGTTTTGGTGTATAAATTAAATTCTGCCACTGACAATGTATATAGCTCATCTTGCTTGTGACTTCTGTAATTTTTGCATGTTATGGTTTCCTTGAATGTACTTGTCAACTATACCTTTATTTGGAATTACCACCATAATGACACAAACCAGTATGCTGTGCTGTGTATTTTGACACTCACAAATTTGTGTGCCTTTTTTCTTGAACATATATTTAAGGGGTATTATGAATACCTCAAAAGCTTCTGCTAGGATAGTCCATCAAAGCTGCTTGTCTCTATCTGATCTATGTTATTCTTAATTTTTAGTAACTGTGGAGATTGTTTGCTTGTTTTTCTTTTTCCTTTTAGAAAACTTACTACAAGTAGTAAGCTTCTATGGTGGTAGTAATGCTTAAAGAGAAAGATAAATTACTGTCATTTCTTCATTCTGTACAGTGTTCTGGTTTCATGCATCATCAGGAGTCTGGTGGTAGTAAGAGTAAATGGCTGTATTAGTGATGTCATTGGTAAATGTCCAGTTTTTGTACTTCTTCATAGTAAGCTGAATTATTAAATAATTCATTTTTCAAGCAATGAAAGACACTTCTTATATCTGCAGTGCACAATTTATCCCTTCCCATATGGTTTTTAGTTTGTTTATTTTTAGGAGGGAAAAAAAAAAAGCAATTACTGCTGCCTACTATTTCATGGAGTCTCTTTAAGCAGTTCTAATAATTCAGGCATAAACAGTGCCTGAAGGGAAGTGGCAAAGGGAAGGGGTATGAATTATGTCTGCTTGTAGATTTAGGTCACAGGTGAAGAAGTAAGTTCTTTGTGTAAGGTGCAGCTTGTAATGCTGCTCATCCTGAGAGAAACAAATCTGCTGGATAAAATAGTTAAGGTAGTGGTGATACAATGGGGGTTGAAAAGGTAAGGCTAAGGGTATAAGAGCTGAAGGCACTACAGTCATGAAAAAAACAAAGTCTAAGCATATAGCTGTGGTGGCCCTTTATTTGATTCTATCAGTAGAATAGCTTTTGTTACTAATTTAATATTTATATACATATATTACTCATTTTTTGGCTAAAAAGAAGTAGTAGGGCTCTTGTGTAATTTGTGGTTTAGCTCATTCTCTTCTGTATGGAGAAAAATCTTAAATGCATTTATAATTGTCTTGGAGGATTAGGTTTATGAACTGCAAATTTTTAATTTTTAATGACCCACTCTGTAAAATAAAAGAATAGGTATGACAGAAATTCCTCAAAGGAGTAGCAGGCCACTTTATTACCATCAAGTTGTACTAAAAATTTTTTTTTTTTTTTGTGGAATAGAAGAATTTGCTGTGAACTAAATAATACAGGGAAGCCTGGAGAAAACCTGCATCTACCTTAAAGCATCCTACTCATTACTACTTTGCAACTGTAAAACTTTGTAGATGTGAAATTGGACTGTGAGTAGGAATCAAACTGTTTAATGTCTTATATGTAAAGAGCTTCTTGGGTGTGAGCAAAGGTCCACAACAGCTGGCATTGTGGATGTTTGTATGTGGTAGTCAGACTGGAGCAGAAATGACCTGATACAGATAGGTATGTAGCAGTATTCAAAAATGTGGTGAAATAAAGAATTTTCACAATATTGTTTCTATTTGCTTTGCAGTTCTGTAAGCAAGAATTGAATTAATTTGAACAGTGTTTAATATTAGACATGCAGCTTCCATGTTTACGTGGCAATTTTGTTTGGCTGACAAAACCAGTACCATCATTACTGTTAGAATAGCTATCAGCTCGTGTGTCTTTTGATGACATATAAACTTCATGGCAAAGACCACATACTCTGTTCTTTGGGCCTCCCAGGAAACTTATTCCTGTTAAAATTTATATACGAATTTGGAATCACAGAACAGCCCAGTTTGTAAGTCACCTCAAGAGATCATCTGGTCTAACCATCTGGGGGGAAAGGAGCCTAGATGAGATCATCTAGCACCCTATCCAGCTGCATCTTGAAAATATCCAGCAATGGTGACTCTACTACATTCCTGGGAAGGTTGTTCCAGGGAAAAATTGTCTTACTGTAAAAAAATTTCTTATGTTGAGATGAAACCTCTCCTGGTGCAAGTTCTACCTACCCATTGCCCTTTGTCTTCTCCATGTGGCTCCTTGTAAAGAGAGAGAGAGTCTTCATCCTCTTTGTAGCAGCCCTTCAAGTACTGGAATACTGCAATAAGTTCCCCTCTAAGCCTTCTGTTTCCTAGGGAGAAAAGACCTAATGCCTTCAGTCTTTCCTCTTGGGGCACGTTCTCCAGCCCTTTGAACATCTTTGTGCCCCTCCTTTGGAACCTCTTCAGTATGTCCATGTCCTTGAATTGTGGGAACCAGAACTGGACGCAGCACTCCTGCCGCAGGCTGGCAAATGCTGAGCAGTGGGAGCTGTTTCATTCCTCATTCTTGAGAGTCCTCATGGCTGTGTGCGTTGAGGGCCAAATAGAATTTCTTATGTTGAAAGCTTTTAAAATTGTAGGGAATCTACCTATTATATAATATACCTATTATAATACCTTATATAATATATAAGGTATATAATTATATATACCTTATGTATAATATAAGCTGTCTTATTTAGTAGTTTTTAAAATATATTCACGCTATTCTCAATCTTTTCCAGCATCTTTCTTTGTATGGAATAATTAAGGAAGGTTTTCTTCAGATGGAATTAATTACCAGAGTGTGGGCAAGGTTTAATGTTGTAGGGAGAAAATAGCGAGGTCTGGAAGTTCTTGGTTCACAAAAGGTCCTGAGCTGACTGAGTTTCAAGTGAAGACAATTCCTACTGAAGTCTGAAACCCATCATACCCTCTCACAGAGCTGTTCTATCAGTATGTTGCAATTATGGCCAGCTTACTACTTTGATCAGTGTAAGCCAAATAAATCCTGTGTGTGCTGGTATGTATTTCTGTTATAAAGGTATTTTTGTTTATAAATGTTGTGGTTTTCAGGTGTTTATTTGTAAAAGGAATTGCTTTGAATTAGTGACTTCAGAAAACTATAGAGTGAAACTGGCCTTTTCTTGCGTATACTCTGTCCTTAAGATAGTTAGAAAAAGCCACAGAAATTATTATATGGTATGCTTGCATTTATTTGCCTTTATATGCTTGTACTGGAATTGGTGACACCAAGTGATCTTCACACTTAAATTGCATTTAATTTTGCAGGTATAATCCCTAGGGTAAAAGTGTTTCTAATATGGCAAAGAATGTGAAAAAATCTGTAACTTTTAGTGTTGTTAAAATGCCACTGAATTTTTGTTGTCAGATGTGCTTGGCATTACAACAAAAGTAGTTTGTTATACTGCTTACCTTGCAGAAATTCTTTCATTTTGGTCCTTAGAATTGAGATGATCTGAATCTACTGTAATTGAAGCATGCTGGAATTTTGTTTTTCATTTGGTATATTGAGTAGTATATATTAATTATTCCTGATATTTTTTTACAAGTCTTTTATCAAACTTTGAATGTAATAAATAAATCCATGTGACAAAGTTAGCAGATGGACCACAAAGTCAAGTTACTTGACACCCTCTAGGGGAAAAAACCCCACCACTTCAATTTCTTAAGATCATATGGGACAGATCTTTGACACTACTGTATGTTTGAAACTAAGAGAAGTCATGCTAGATAAAAATATTCTTATCATCATATGTTGTCATTTTATTTTTAGTATGTATAATTTGCAGTATGAATCTAATATATTTTTTCTTGAAATCTGAGCTTTCTAACAGCAAAAGAATTAGAAGTCTTTCTGATAAACTAGTAAAACTTCCAAGTACAACTCAAGACTTAAAATAAAATTAACTTAAAAATTAGATTTCATTTTATATGGAGAAGAGGGTTTGCACATACATAATAATGGCAGTCACCAGAGGGCAATGTTCATCTTAATTTTTACATACCTGTTCAAAGTTATATGCTGTTCAGTCTGAAAAATTGGGCTCAACTGTTAGGTCTGTGATTAAATTCCTTTTGTATGTGGAGGTTGCAAGTAGTATGTAATGTTCCCTTTCATTTCCTAGCTGCAATACATTGCAAACTGGAAGAAGAAAAAAAAAAAAAGAAGAATTTTGGTTAAAGCTGCAGAAGATATGTTGATTTGTTCAATTCATTTTGGTCAGTTTCCCAAGGAATGTTCTGTGTATTCCAAATAAATTGTAACTGCAAAACATTTTTGATCATGCGTCAACTTCCCTTTCAATGGAAGCACGTTTTGAAAAATTGCAGTCCCTTTCTAAAAGAAGATAACACTATCACAGCAAACAGTAGTCTATATTTATAAAATACATTTTTTTAAAGAACAAAACTCTCTTTACTTGATTGTATTAATGAAACACATGCTTCTACCTAAAAAAAGTAACAGAAATACTTATTTTAGCACATTTTTAAGTTGCAAGACAGTGTACTCTGTTGTGATGTAAGAGGCCATGAAGGACTCTTTGAATATTATTGTAGCATGCTAACAAGGGAAAAAACAACAAAATACACATATGTATGCAAAAGCTCCAGACTTCTCTCTCTGCATCGGTCTGAAACCAGGGTGAGCTGCATAATGCAAGTGTTTTTCACACCTGCAAGCCAATTTTCAGTAGGAATTTATGGACTTGGTAGCATGAAATCCTGTCGGTGCAGGCAACCTATAGGGAAGTACTTGAATTATTTTTATCTCCAGTAAGCAGAGAGGGAGGTTTATAAATCTTTACATATCTTGTATTTCGATTTAAGGTCAGATCACCTGGTTCGGCTATGAAAGTCCTCGTAGTTTCTGGGACTACATTCGAGTAGCTTGCCGAAAAGTCTCTCACAATTGCATCTGCAGTATTGAGAACATGGAGAATGTCGGTTCTTCTAGAGCTAAGGTAGGGAAGAGAAAGGTCAAATTGACTTTTTTTTATTACATTGTTCTGTGTAAAGTATAGCTGACATTTCTGTACCCAGAAGAAAAACATATTACTAACCTTGCCCCACAAAATTTTTCATTGTTTGAAATAATTATTTTTTATATGTACCTAGTAAATACTTACTTTAAAAAAAACCCATTTAAATCTGAATGTGTTCCTTCTAAATTTGTTATTCAGTAGAATAAATTTCAAATTCTCTATTCAGTGACTATGTTGTATTATAAAATTATTGCCTTCACATTTTTGAGCTTACATAATTTTTTAAAAATGCAGTATGTTGAGGGAAATTATGTACATGTGGAAATGCCTTACAAATACTATTTTAAAATTGTAGAAATGTGATTTCCCCTCGCCCCCCCAACCTAAGTGTAATTTTATTTTGTATATAATTTATGCACTAATAAAAAGGGTGTCATCAACTCTTGAGTTTGCTGGTGTGATTGTGCAGGAACCCTTTCATAGATTTACTTGCTAATAAAGATCCATCATTTTAAAGGATGTATATAGAAATGAAATCATAATTTCTGATTGTCATTATGATGGAAACATTAAAGAAGTAACAATTTAATGCATTTATATGCATATGAACTTGAATAGGAATGAGCTTTAAATTGATACGTCATTAAGTCCTAATGGTGTGAGACAGCATATACAAGCATCTAAAAAAACTAAGTAAAAAAAAAAAAGTACTATTGGACAGAGATTACAAATTCTTTTTACTAGATTATAACACTTTTCAGTAGCTTGTATTTCTGTGTGAAGAAGCCTTGACTGATAGCTGAGAACCTTCAGACTTGAAAGCATAAGTAACATAAAAGGATGCATAAATTAATGTTCTTCATTCTTCACACTCCTAAATGAACTGGAATCAGTTGTTTGAAGAAGTATGCAAACTGTGTTCTATGGCTGTTTTAAAAATCTTCCAGATTTATTATACTCTGGATTATTCAGAGTTGGTGTCATTGGTGAGGTGGAAATACTTAACTTGTTATAAACAAATACTTTGTAGGTTGTTGTGGGTTTTTTTTCAGGGGCATGACTGTGCAGTTTAAATTACAGGTATTTATGCAACCACGTTTTTCTTCATTAAAAGATGATGCTTAGATCAACCAGCACCATGAATCTAGTAGATCTTTGAACAGCCATTCTAATGATCCATAGTATTGCAGAACAGCCTGTTTGCAATGTCTACTATTGCTCCTTTCTTCTTTTGCATAGACTCAGTTTTACCTATTATATAATAAATGTAATCTGCATGAAAGCTTTCAAACACTTGAGATTCTATGGCAAAAACCTGATTTTCCTATTGACTGGTTATTATACTTTATTGAATGGTTTTCCTATCCGGAATATTACATGCTTTTCCTAGCACTCAATGTACTGAAGTATTAGACTGATAATTTAAGTCATGCAACTTTTCTTGCTTATGTTGAGATCTGAAAATTCAGATAATCTGGAGAATTTATTTTCAAATACTTTCTGGAGAAACTTATGTTCTAGGTTGTGATGATTGTGTTGATTATATTCAAGATTTATTTTAATGATATGTCTGAATTCCAAGATTTTAATAGAGATGAGTATTTAAATTCAGGAGATAATAAAATGCAAAGCTGTTTTCTGAAATACTCCTAAAAATAAACTGAGATTTTCTTCTACTCTGTGGATAAGTTCATGCCAAATAGTAAACAAAGAAGCTAATTTGTGTAGTGAGTGTGGAAAACAGTGTTGAATTTTTTGAGGTGTGTGCAGAAGTATTTTGGTTGTCTGTACCTGAAAAGGTTGGAGACATGTCAACACAAATACCAATGGTATGCGTCAGTTTTACTGGTGGTCCAAATTGGAGCTGTTAGTAAGGCTTTACCAGTGCTACCTAGCCTTGCTTTCAGCGGAGCTACGTAGGCTTTAGTCATTAACAAAACACAAATCATCAGGGTTTGACTGTTTTACTCATGTTCGTGCAACATGAGTTCGTGCAAACTTCATGATGTTCAACAGCGCCAAGTGCAAGGTCCTGCCCCTGGGTGGGATTAATCCCAAGCACAGATAGAGGCTGGGCGGAAAGCAGAGCATCCGTGAGAAGGACTTGGGGGTGGTGGTTGAGAAGCTCAGCATAACCTGGCAGTGTGCACTTGCAGCCCAGAAAGGCAACCGTGTCCTGGGCTGCCTCAGAAGGAGCATGTCAAACACCAAGGGAGGTGATTCTCCCTCTCTACTCTGCTCTCGTGAGACCCCACCGGCAGTACTGCATTCAGCTCTGGGGCCTCCAACACAAGAGGGACATGAACCTGCTTGAGCAAGTCAAGAGAAGGGCTGTGAAGATGATCAGAGGGCTGAAGCATCTCTTTTACGAAAACAGGCTTGAGAGAGTTGTGGTTGTTCAACAAAGAAAAGGCTCAGGGGAAACCTTATAGCAGCTTCCCACTACCTAAAAAGGCCTGCTAGAAATCTGGAGATGGACTTCTTACAAGGGCATGTATTGATAGGACAAGGAGGAATGGCTTTAAGCTGACAGAGGGTAGATTTAGGTTGGGTATTAGGAAGAAATTCTTTACTGTGAGGCACTGGCATAGGTCGTCCAGGGAAGTTGTGGCTGTTCCATCCCTGGCAGTGTTCAAGGCCAGACTGGATGGGGCTTTGAGCAGCCTGATCTAGTGGAAGGTGTCTCTGCTCATGGCGGCAGGGTTGGAGCTAGATCTTTAAGGTGCCTTCCAGCCCAAGTCATTCTATGATTCTATGTTCTAAATAACTGCAATGTAAAGGCAGCTGTCCAGATAAACATCCTTTTAATTTTAATGTACTCTATGTTATAGTTTTTGCTGTGTTGTGGGTATATATGAAAGTGATTTTTTTTTCTTTTGTTTTTGTTACTTAGTATCTATCTTATTATAAGTTTAGTTTGATTTAGGTCTATATAAATTCAATGTAGGATTATAATCTACTACAGGTGGCTTTGGTACAGTGTCTGTAGTGATACTCAGCTAGATGTCAGTAAGGGCCAAATCTATTAAGCACAAAGACATCTTACTACTTAAATAACTATTTTTAAGTTTATGCCGGTTGCAGGAAATGTTCCTGGTGTTCTTAAATTGACAATCATAATTATGGCAGCCACTTGAAATGTCTTTTTCCTGTAAACTACAATCCTGTGCACTATACCTGTAAATACAGTACAACACACATTCCTAAAGGTTATCTTTGAAGCTATTGCAGTTGTTCATAGAACTGTTTGAATGAAGTTTTGCTTTTGGACTGCAAGTTTTCGGCCTCTTAGATTAGAGTTAATTCCTGTATATCATGTGCAGCTTCTGTAATGATGCCCTTACTGAGGGGGGGAAAAGTGATTTATTTTTTTATTGATCCCACAAATAGTTGAATGAACACAGAATTATTTTTTTTTAGAACACCTTGGGGGTAAGTTACTGATGCTTTACATTGGAAACAATTTGGTACTTCCAATAGCATTGTCTTTAAAGTGGAAAGCTTTTTGCCGTGATGTGTTACCGTTCCTACCACTTATGCACATGAGACTTTAAAAAGGCTGGAATATATAATTAAAGCAATATCCTTCCCCCGCCTTTAAATTGTTGATAACTTTATTTTGTAATGAAGTTGATTTGCCAGAATGCTTTTTCTCTTTTCATTATCACTGTAATGAATTAGATCCTAGCAAGTATTTCTGTTTAATGGTGATTTTGTTAACAAGTTCATTTCACCCAGATAAATCAACTGTATACATTTTCAGAAGGAAAATTATTTCATTTTATAATACTCAGATATTTGATGTCTGTTTCTTCTTGCAGGGTCGAGCCTGGATCAGAGTAGCACTTATGGAAAAGCATTTGTCTGAATACATTTCCACAGCTCTGAGAGACTTCAAAACAACCAGGTCTCTAAGATTTCTATTTTTGCAATATTTTAACAAATGTTGCGTAAGTCACATTGGGTTTGGAAGTGCATGTTCCACTTGATTTGTATAGGAAAGGATGTCACTAGTAAAAAAGCTGTAATGTTGTAAAAGATACCTAGAGTTGGTGTGAACTGACTGGATTTTAGCATGGGTAAAACTGCAAAATTAAAAATCTCTTTGTGATTTTAAAAATGTAGAAATAAGTCTGGAATTCTTGAAAGGCCAAAAGCAAAGAAAACTTCTTTAGACAAGGAACTAATTCTGAAATTGTAGTGTGATAAAGATAGGAAAATGTAATGTTCCTTTCAAAATTAGGTATGGTTGACAGAAAGTCCTAGAGACTCAGTAAAAAATAATTTTTATAGGAACATTTCTTGAAGAAGAAAGGAAAATAATTCCATGAACCTGTTGAGAGACATAGGACAGAATTAGTGATCAGGCATAGCATGGAGATACTTATTGTAATATGAAATTTCCGTAACAGATTTTATTTATTTATTTTTACCTTCTAATGGTAAAATCTGTTATGTACAAGAATATGTGTTATGATAGAAAATAGTCTGCCAGTTTTGGACTGGTTCTAAATGCGATTATTATAGGATGCTGTATCCTGCAGCAACTGTACCTTGTAGATTTATGATGAAGTCCTCTAAATATGAGTGAGTCTGTAACATGGTACCTGATGTTGACCTCTTAAAAGTTTTAGACCTACTGAATGGGCTTTTTGAACAGTAAGAGTTTTCTCTGCAAGGACTTCTGTTCATTTAGAATATTATTTCTGTTTCTAAGACTATTTTTCCACAGATCTCCATATATGTTGCCAATATTAAGGTGACTTTGAAGCACAACTAGGGAAACATCACATTTTATTGAAGTTTCCAGACCTATAATATTTATTTTACCCAGATTTGTTTGCATTTACAGTAGACAAGAAGCTCATAAACCAAAGATTTCTGGAAAAGATTTACTGATGTTGCCTCAAACTGAGAAGTCACTTGGGTTTTTGAGGGGGAGATGAGGAGGAAGAGGAGGGTCACAAACTTGTGTAGTTAAGTAGTACATTCTTTGTCCCTGTTTGGTAGTGTGGTTTGTTTGCTAGTGGATAACAGTGGTATTATTTTATTAGCAGTTTCAAGTTAATTTATTTGAACATGTTGATGTTTAATATATTTAAATGTTCTTTCAGTGGTATAGTTTTTGGAAACAACCCCTCTTGCATTGCAAACATAGTAAATGCAAAGTTTGTTTTGAAGTAATATTTTAAATACATCTAATGGAAATAGAAGTTACAGTTTCAGATCTTGGTATGGTAGATTTCAAATTACTAGCAATAACGGACACACTGTCTTTTTTTGTGTGGTATTTTGGATGCCTAATAAGTGGCTGGATTCTTTTGGTGATGCTTTGCACCATTTATTTAGAATTTTAAATTATGTATTTTGATATATACATGTTTGATAATTATTTATATAAACTATAAATATCATGTTATACATGTGTGTGTATAGACTATGAGATTGATCTATCATACTGCTAGCCCTTTTTAAACCTCACTGTTGTGTTTAGGTGCCTGATCTTATGGCTAGTCCCTTAAAGAAGCAGCACATTATTAGTGCTGGATCTGCATATTACACTGAGAAGGGAGTTGGGTTAAGCATGGGCACACAATTATTTTTCTAAAAAATTGATCAGCACAGACTCTTAACTTAAAGTAGACGTTGTGAGATGTCAGCTGCATAGCCCTGAAAGAAAATCTGTGAGTTTTCCAAGGGGGCTGTTGTTTTGGCTAGATTACTGAAGCTGGTTTAAGAAACATTACCATTGTCAGGCTAACACATCTGCATCTCACTGTTACAAATAATGTCCTGTCTTTTTTGTGTGATTACTTCTTTGGCACCATTTTACAAGATAAACTGAACAATGTACAGATTGGTACCTAGCAGTAATTCAGCAAATGCCAGTGAAATAGTTGGCAATCAGCTTGTACTGGGAGCATTGCTCTTAGTTCACAAATAAGAGTAACTATACTGAATCAGACTGTAAAGTCCGTCTAGCTCAGTATTCTGTCTTAGCCACTTTAACCTCCTAGTGCCCTTCCTGAACTTCGAGAGTAGAGAGCTGAGTCTGTACATCATAGTCTCTATGTCAGGACTATAATCTCTGTCTTCCCAGAGCAAATCGTCCAGATTTCTTGCTTCTACTGAGAACATCCAAGGTCTTGAACAACCTTCCTTACAGCAAATGGATGTCTGTTATGAAACTGCAAAAGTGGGACTTCTGATGATGTGCATTATAACACAGTTCAGTCTTTGGAGCTGTGCCCCAAAATGTGTCTTCTCTGGATGTTTGCCATGCAGCCAACTCAGGCTCTTATTGAGCCATCCCAATGCTTACATGTAGTTCTTAAAACAGATGGAGCTTTTGGTAGGGCATTGCTGCTGGTATTTGAAAGATGGTTTGCCTTCAATAATCTGGCACCTTCTTGCAGTCATATATGGCTAGAATGTATAGGTGGAATGTAGATCTTGGTTTCTGGTAAGTGACCTTTCAACCTTGCAGTTGGTACTGAACAGCTCTTCGTTTCCCTCTTTCCACATGTGATGCTCAAGTGAATTCTAGTGACCTTTCTGCCTCTGCTGCTGCCAGGACTCCTTTAACACAGAAATTATAGTTGTGTGCTACTTTGCTAAACAGACCAAATGCCTTTTTACAAGTCTGTGCATGGCAATGGTGTGTCTTATTCACATATGTCCTATGCATGGAACAGTTCTGTCTGGAAGTAGCTTCTGTGGTAGCTAGGAGGAAAAAATGAAAATAAATGGGAGAGACTGAGGAGGTAGTGAGGGAATACAGATTTAAAAATGGCTTCTTTATTGGTCACTGTTCTCAAGCAGCTTTCAGAAGTCTGCATGTACCAGGGTACGTGAAATGTATTTTGAGATCAAGGCATGGAGTTCTAAAACTTTGGCCAGTAGGTGTTTTCCAATAAAAAATGGTGCTAAGAAGCACTCCTCCTTCAAATAATGAAAATTTTAAATCTCAGACTAACTGGATGCAGCATGAATAACCCGAGCATGCAGTAGAAAAAGCGTGCTACCTGGAAAAATAGCTGATTTTTGAAAATATTTTCTGAGAATGAAGAATGATTTTTGAACCTTTAAAGAGTCTGCAAGTACAATTGTGAGAGGTTTTTTTATACGATGGAATGTTTTTTTTATATATATGTCACACATTCTGTCTTTCAGGAATAAAGTGTATCTTCATCACGTCCTTTGCATTTTATCCGTTTCTTGGGGCTAATATTGTAAATTCTTTTTGCTTCTATCTAAATTTTTATGTGCTCTAAGATTGTGGTGCTTTGTGCTGTGTAGTCTATTGTTTTGCTTTATTTGAAATGAAATATCAATCCCCCTGGGGTTCACATGAGGGGTTTTTTTATTTAAACTGTATTTCTTCATTTTTCTGTTAACTATGAAAAATAGTATTATTTGAGAGAAAATGATATTAACTGAACTAATTTCTTTTTTTATTGAAGGAGATTTTATGAGGATGGAGCAATTGTTCTTGGTGAAGAAGCAAATATGCTTGCTGGTATGCTGTTGGGACTCAATGCAATTGATTTTAGGTATTATATTTGCATGCTTTATAATATAATGCTCAGGGAAAGTACTTTTTCTTTTTTGAAATAAAGTGGATGCATTATGAAAAACAATGTTAGAGATCCTTGATAGTTTGAGGGGCAAAAATTAGGCGGGGGGAGAAGAGGGAGGGATAGAGAAGAGAATCTTGAGTGGCTCTTCTAGATAAGAACAAAACTATACCATAGTTTATATAGCTGCATGATTACACAGTCTTTCAGGTATCAATATTCTAAAAGCAATCTGAAGAGTAATTGCAGAAGATATATTAAACCTATTAAATGAAGTTTACAGACAATTGAACCTTTTAAAGGATTAAGTACACAGTTATGCCCTGATACTCAATGACAGCATTGTAACTGAGTATGTAGAAGGTATAGGTATCTTTAACTTTAGTTCTTCTACATTTTAAAAGCTTAACCTACAAATGACCATTTAGTATTAAAATGTGTTATAATTAACTGCAAAATATTGTAAAAGTACATGAATTTACATGTGCAATCTTTAGCTAGACTTTTGTGTGCTTTGTTGTACAATTAATTCTGTGTTTTAGGATAATGAAGATACACACCCTAGATAATAAAAAAAAAAGACAACACCAAAACCCCAAAACAAACATTTTGGGGTGTATATACACACATAATATATATAAACCATCAGCAAGGTATAAAGTCTACAATGCCTATGATAAGATGGTGCCAGGCCCTGTTAATATGCCTGGCCGGATCAAGTTAACCTCATAAAATGAGGAAGAGTTTTGTAATACAGCATAGGAAAAAGGAGAATGATAATGCTTTCCTCCAGTTTCCTGACAATATGCTGTTAAAATTTACACTGCAGCAGCATTAATGCTTGTCACAAACCAGTTTAGGAGACAAACTGGCAAAAAACAGCACAGTCTCACTGGATTCACTGAGTGTTGACAAAAGGCCTTTGGAGATTTACTCTTGCTTATGTACTCTTATACCAGTTTTGAGTCTGTGAGTCAATTTAACTTGTTAAAGAGTAAAAAAACCCATACTCAGTAAGAAGACAGAACAGTTCTTTTGCTATTAGCTATTTTGGCTCATGGAAACATCCTATAAGTGGCAGATATGATCGTAAGGATTAGAGAAGAAAAGGAATAAAAGGGATTAAGTAATGTCTTACCTTTCTGGTGGCAGTGAGCATTGAGTTTAGTTGCCTGTGGAACTGCAACTGGATGCTAACAGGGGATAAAAATCCTAAAAATTCTGGTGATGATGGCTGAGCTAGCTCATCATGGAGTCAGATAAATGCCACTACCAATGTAAGGAGGGGAAAGGGAATGTCTGGTTGGGATTTAATTAAGAAAAATAAAAATTACCAATCCCCCCCCCAAAAAAAAAGGAAAAGGAAAAATGTGGAGGGAGAGGTTGAAAACAAAGGATAGCTTCTTTTGCCAGCATTTAGTCACTAGACTGGCTTAACAGCATCATCAGCTATGTTCTGAGGGAACTGAGAGGTGTTGCTGGGTGATAAGAGAGTTAGCCTTGTGTACAACAAATTCAAATCTTAGCAGAATTTTATTAGTTTAAGCTTTACACTCTATGTGAAATTAAACTACTTCTCTATTAGTACTATTCTTGGAAGAACTATAGCTATACATAAGTAAGAAGCATAGCAAGAATAAGTCTGCAGTATGTAAGTCCTTCCATAAATAAGCATCAATTGATAGTGTTTGTCTCCCATAAGCCTCAGTGGTACATACTACCAGTATGAGAGCTTAGTTGTGTCAGTGTGCTTGTTCTTTCTTTGTTCTCTGATTTCTAATATAAGCATATTTATACATTCTTCTGGAGACATTTAAGTTTTTGTCAATGCCACATTTAAGAGTCTAGAAAATTTCTGGGCAAAATAGGAACATAGTGCTACAGAAGCATTTTTATTGTGCATCTGCTTAAACTAATTGTGGTTTTGCAGGGGTGTTTTTTCTTGTTTTCTTTACTTTTCTATTCTTAATGGGAAAAAAAAACCAACAAAACCCAACCCTGCATATGTACTTTCCAAATACCACTTAAGTGACTGCATTGCAAAAAATGGCACTTTGCAATTAAGTTAGGAAAAGTAGCAAAAGCCATGTCTTAATAGAATCAGGTTTTTGATGACATATGTAAAGAGTGAGGAATATGAGCCTTGTGGAAGCATGATTGATTTTGCCACTTCTGTGATAATTAAACATGGTTCCCATACAGTCTTTTATATCAAATAGAAAAAGAATACAGGGTAGATGAGAGCTTTGTAAAGCTACAGCCATTTCAGAGCATTTTCTGAAAGTAAGATTCATTAATGTCCCTCATCTTCCTGCAGCCCCACACCAGAAAGTATCTGAAAGGAGAAAAACCATGAAATATTTTTGAGAACTGATTTTTGACTTAAAGTTCGTAGAGTGGTATCCTGGGTTCAGCAGTAGCAGTCATTTTTTCTCCTTCTTAGTAGCTGGTGCAGTGCTGTGGTTTTGGCTTTCGGCCCAGGAACAGCGCTGATAACACCAATTGTTTTTAGTTGCTGCTTAGTAATGTTTAGTCTGGCCAAGGACTTTCTGAGCCTCATGTTCTGCCCGGGAGGAGGGGAAGCCAGGAGGAAGCAGAGACAGGACACCTGACCCAAGCTAACCAAA